>JBBPBX010021056.1:20388-42741 GCA_038048925.1 Garcialebias charrua | reverse complement strand
AGATGTGCTGCCTGATGGGGGGGGAGGGGGGGAGGACCTGCTCTGTCTGAAGATAGTAAAGTAAACAATAGGGAGGGGGGTGGTCTACTTCACTGCCAACTCGAACTGCGCAGCGTGTGTTGGATGTTTTCGGCTGACATGCGACTTCAGATTGAAAAGACTCCTCAACTGTCCTTTGATTAACGTTTGTTTTGGTTGGCACAAGACACACTGAAAGTACATAGACTTTTCATTCAACTTATCTTTCGAGTCAAAAATGAAATAGTCCTTCAGGTGTGGCCACGGGTGACACTCTGGACTCTCTTCGGTGACTTCCTCAGCCACAGCGGATGAAGATCCTTCTTCCACACGTGGTTCATCCACAGGCCGCTGAGGAACATCCATAACTTGTTGTTGTTGTTCACCCTCCATGTTAACGTCTACTCACTGTTCGAGCAATAAGGCTGCAGAGAAAACACTGGCGGCTGCTAACTTGACCAATCATGTCTTTCTTGTCACATGACAGTAGTAGAGTAGCCAATAGCCAGGGCCCGTTGGGGCGGGCCCCGCTCATAAATCAACCAACCGGACGACTGCTCCGGATGACTGCTCACGGACCACATCACCAGAATATGCATTGCTCCGTCTGTCTGTTAGCAGTTTAAAAGCCTGTAAAATAGGTTTTTTCTTTTTTACTGATAGATAATTAGTTATTAGCGGTACTGCATTTTAAATAAAAATAGCAGAAATCCGCTTATGAATTATAAAAGTTAGTCAATTCACAAAAACGCTGACAAAAAGTTTAGGTCCACTGTAAGCGGAATAGCGCTTTAGCGCTCCCTAGCGTTCATTTGCCCACCTTTGCCATATACAGTATATATCATTTGGAAATAAAAGTACTTCTGAGGTAATATGATTGTTTTTAATCCAGTTTGTATATGGTGGATTTTAAAGTAAAAAAAACAAACAAACATTTTTTAAGCAAAATATGGTGGTAAAATAACCCTTGTGTTGGGTTTCAACTCAGTTTTGGGTAACTCTAACTTTGAACAATGGTCAATTTAACCCAATCATTGGGTAGTTGCCCTAATCCAGCTTGCTGGGTCAAACCATCAACCCAACCCTGTTGAGTTAAAACAATCCAGAGTTGGCTCGGTCCAAATTTGACCCAGCACTGGGTTACATTTTGGTTATTTCTACTATACATTGGCGAGCGGATTCGGATGTTGTCAGTCCATACAGTGGGCGCTATCAACTGTTAGCATCCCCATAGTCTATCGGAGAAAATGTCCAACGTACCTCTTAACATGTTTAAAAGAACGTTATCAGCGTTATAATCCCTGTGAGGAGGCAGCGTGTTTCCGCGAACCAGGAAGTGTTGTGTTTTTGTGTTTTTCAGCTTATGTAACCGTTTCCCTAAACCTAACCTTAAGCCTGACCCAGATGACCAACCCTAAACCTAACCTCAGCTCTCCCTTGTGCCTAAACCTAACCAAGAGCCTAAACCTAACCAAGACCCTAAACCTAACCTTAAGCCTGACCCAGATGACCAACCCTAAACCTAACCTCAGCTCTCCCTTGTGCCTAAACCTAACCAAGAGCCTAAACCTAACCAAGAGCCTAAACCTAACCAAGACCCTAAACCTAACCAAGAGCCTAAACCTAACCAAGACCCTAAACCTAACCAAGAAACTTTTAAAAAATGAAATCGAAACCTAACCACGTAGCTAAAGACGGAGCATGTTGTCATTCATTGTAAGGGTGATAACGTACCTTTAAACCTCGTAAGAGGTAGAAGATGGGCCTTTTGACCGCATTGAATGAGGATGATAACAGATGATAGCGCCCATAGAATGGACTGATAACATCCGAAGCGGGTGCATTGGCAGATCTTACAAATGTGCCAGATAATCTTAGCTGGACTTACTGCTTGTTTTTATAACCTTACTAACCATTTCCAATTTCATGTTGTGGCAAAATTATCTAGTGCTTTCCTTTTCATGTTTATTGTAATATATTGTCACTGGTTTTCCTATGAAATAGCAAATTCATTTAAAACCATTGTCTTGCCCATGTTTAATGTTCTGCCTTATGGTGTGCTCACACCGAGCAGCGTTTTTACCTCCAAAGCTTCAAGCTTCCATGTAAAGTCAATGGTGGACGCACCTCCAGCAGCCTCCTGGCGTCAGGCGTCGGGCGTCGTGCGTGTTGAGCGTGCTGTGTAGCGTTTTTTCGTGCACGTGAACCGGCTTCCACCTCCAAACCGAGCATTCAACATGTTGAAGATTTCGCGGTTCAAACGTTCAAACGCCGCTCAACTCTACCTGATTGGTTGGTGTGTCAACCAATCAGGGAGAGTCGGGGTGGAGCTATGTGACGCGGAACGAGGGGACGGTTGTGCGCATGCGCAACTGTGTGACGTATTGTTTGTCGGAAAAAAAAAAGAAAAGACCCGGGAGCTCGTGGACTATGGAAGAGAAACTCATTGTAGCTGTGTGTTCGCGACAATTCCTTCACGACCAGTCAAGTCTGCTCGACAGAGACGGAAATAAACAGCTCCTCCTCGCCTGGCGGAGTGAGCAGGACTCCGTGCCCAGGGCTCATACCGGTAAGCTCCTCCCACACACCCAACAGCTTCTTGGCGTCTGGCGTTCAGCTCTGGACATGTTGCATTCACAAGTGCGTCCACTTGCGTGCGTGAGGAGCTTTTTGGAGGTTCAAAACGCTGCTCGGTGTGACTGTACCATTACTTTACCTTTAACAGCTGCTACTTTTTGTATCCTTATGTAGGGGTACACTTCAGGCCTCTGAAACTGTCAGTGAGACACCTTTTCTTGGAAAACCCTCAAGGGAAGAATGTACACGGTTTATCCAATTAATTTGAATCCAGGACACAACTTATCTCACCAAGAGACTCTTTAATTTTAATCTTGATTCAAATAATCAAAGAATAATCTTCTTTCATTTTATTATAATTATTATTTTTAAATATTTTTATAATCAAAAGACTTTTATCAAAGTTATTATGAGGACACTTCAAAAATTAAAGTAACTGTATAGTTAAGAAAAAGAAACAATTTAATTTGTGTATCTTTTTCTTTATGTTATGATGTTTATTTCATATCAAAGTCAAAGTCAACTTTATTGTCAGAACTGCAATATGTACAGGACATACACAGGATTGAAATTGTGTTTCTCTCAGTCCCTCGGTGCAACAGTAACCATTTAAACACTAAAACACTGAAACATTTAATAAACATAAGCATAAAATAGTAAAAATGTAACACTGTCCTGAGTTTTTGCATAGTAGTATAAAAGTATGAAAATTTACACCAACACTAAAACTAAAACACTAAACATTTAATGAACATAAGCATAAAATGAAATAATAAAAGTGTAATACTGTCCTGAGTTTTTGCATAGTAGTATAAAAAAGTATAAAAAGTATATCTATAAAATAAACTGAAGGTTCTAGCATTGACATTTGCAAAGAGTGGCAAAGCAGCATATGAGTTAATGTACACAGTATATGTATGAGGTAGTAGTTGATGTTGGTATAGAGGCAAAAGTGGCATATGCAGTAAGGCACAATGGGCATCCTTAAATAAATAAGGCTGGTCAGAGAATACTGTATACCGGTATGTATCAGCAGTGGTGTAGATATAAAAGTAGTGTAAATGTAAACAGTAGTAAGAAATGTAAACAGTGGTAATAAATGTAAACAGTATTAATAAATGTAAACATTGAATGTAAACAGTAGTATGTAGACAGTGAATGTAAACAGTAGTATGACTATAGGCAGTGATGTAATACAAACATTAGTGCAAATATGAGAAGTAGTGCAAACTGAATGAGCACATGACCGAGAGTTTAGTGAATAACCCGTTTGATGACATAGAGTCCAGTGTTAAAAGCTTTGTGTTGAGTGGTAATGTGTGAAAAAGTTTTCCACCAAAATGCAGGACCGCATCCACAAATGCTCAGCGCAGGTTGGAGCGGCCGCAAATAACATAGCTTTTTTGGCGTACGCGGTCGGGCAGGAGCCGACGCACGAGTCAGCGGGAGCGGCTCTGGACACCATCACCAACATGTGCGAGCTCCTGGCCACCTGCTCAGCCAGGATCTCAGCGTGGGCCACGCTGCTTCATCGACAGGTTTGGTTAAAACTGTCCAACTCTATCCCTGAGGATGTTAAGAAGATGCTGCTGCAGGGGCCAATTTCTGCTCAGGGCCTTTTCGGGGAGCACTATAAGACTGTGTTCGAGCAGCTGCAGTCCTCCTCCGACGCCCTGGAACAGGTCCGTAAACACTTGGCCTCGCCCAGAGTGGACCATCGTGCAACACCCGGGCCGGCGCGCCCGCAGTTCAAATGGGAGGGGAGGCAGAGCAGGCAGAGTGTTTAGCATCCTGACTGCCTGATGAACAGAGCTGTCTCTCAGTCTGCTGGTTCGAGCCTGGAGACTTCTCAGTCTCCTCCCTGATGGCAGCAGTCTGAAGCAGCTGTGTAGTGGGTGTGTGGGATCACCTGCCATGCAGAGGGCTTTCCGAGTGAGGCGGTTGCTGTGTAAGTCCTGCAGTGAGGGGAAGGAGGTGCCGACGATCTTCTCAGCTGCTCTCACGATGCGCTGGAGGCTCTTGCGGCAGGATGCAGTACATGCACCAAACCACACAGTGATGCAGCTGGTCAGGACACTTTCTATGGCACCTCTGTAGAAGGTGCTCATGATGGGGGTTGAAGCTCCAGCCCTTTTCAGCTTGCGGAGAAAGTAGAGGCGCTGGTGAGCCTTCTTTGCCAGTGCTGCAGTGTTCCTGCTCCAGGACAGGTCCTTTGAGACGTGCACTCCCAGGAACTTGGTGCTGTCTACTCTCTCCACTGCGGTGCTGTTGATGGTCAGAGGGGCATGTTGGGCATCCCTCTTCCTGAAGTCCACAACAATCTCCTTTGTCTTCTCCACGTTGAGAGTGAGATTGTTGTGTCCGCACCACAAGGCCAGGCGGCTCACCTCGTTCCTGTAGTCCGTCTCATCGTTGTTGCTGATGAGACCTACCACTGTTGTGTCGTCCGCAAACTTGATGAAGTGGTTGGAGCTGTATGATGGTGTGCAGTCGTGTGTTAGCAGGGTGAATAGAAGGGGGCTCAGCACACATCCTTGTGGGGCCCCTGTGTTCAATGTGATGGTGCTAGATGTGTTACTCCCGACCCGTACTGTCTGTGGTCTCCCGGTCAGGAAGTCTAGCAGCCAGTTACACATTGAGGTGTTCAGCCCCAGACTGTCCAGTTTAAGGATGAGCTGTTGGGGGATGATGGTGTTGAATGCCGAGCTGAAGTCGATGAACAGCATTCTAACATAAGAGTCCTTCGTGTCCAGATGTGTGAGAGCTGTGTGGAGGGCAGAGGAGATGGCATCGTCGGTTGAGCGATTAGGTCGGTATGCAAATTGGAAGGGATCCAGGGAGGCAGGGAGGACAGATGTGATGCTTTTCATGACTAGCCGTTCAAAGCACTTCATCAGGATGGGGGTGAGTGCTACTGGGCGATAGTCATTGAGGCATGCGGGCGTTGCCTTCTTTGGGACAGGGATGATGGTGGTGGCTTTGAAACAGGTGTTTATATCATTTTAATGTTGAAGTAATCACTTATTTGAGTCGACTGTGGAACAGTATAATGATTTCTTTCAACTTCATCATGCAAGCTAATGTTTTACTCAAAAGTAATTTTTGATTCTACATTTCAGATTGTGAATGGATAAAGAAAGACTCTGTTTAGGCCAAGGTCATGTCAAGTTGATCGTTAGTATTTGTTTAAAAAAGTGTTAAGACAAGTTAATCAGTACATCAAGAAGCTGGCGCCTGAAGTCTAACACTTGAGCTTCTCCTTCTGACCTAAACTAACCTGTCTCTCCTCCCCCTTGACCTCATCTAATTCCCTGCCTAGTCCCTGGGAGAGGCAAGTCACAGCCCTCTTTTATAAAATCTGACTTCCTGTTTCTTCCTCAAGTTTGCTAAAGAGGGAGATGTGAAACTTTCTCCTAAGCTGTATGGACGTTCGGCCATGCGTCAAAGGTCTCGTCCATCAGCAAGGATTTACGGCCCGTCACCGTACATCCACCTTGAGCTTAAAAGCTCCAAAGATTTGAATGAAAAATATTTCTAAAGGAATGTTTTATTCTGAAACTCAACCGGAACTACTTGCCACTACTGTACTCGGTCCAATTTGACGCAGACACTGGGACGAGAAAACCTTATCTCTTGCCAGTAACAAATGAGCTAAAAGCCTTCAGAAATTAAGTAATTTACCATCTCATTACTTGATTCTGTTGTTCCAAAAAATTACAAACGCGTGATTTCAATCTGTGCTGAAGTCAATTTATAGGAAATTGTAAATCAATAAATCTGTGTAAATGATATGATGTTATTTTGATGATTAAATAAATGGCCGCATTTCCTGATGGGTCAATTTTAAACGTCTCATAGCACTCTGCCTCCACATGATTTTATCTTTGATCTTGGTTGATATTATTATTGATTTTACTTGATTTTATCACTTGTTTTATTTATTTATTTTTTATTTTTAAGTAGGCCTATTCTGCCTCCACATGATTCTGTCTTTAATCTTAGTTGATATTATTATTGATTTTACTTGATTTTATCACTTGTTTTATTTGTTGTAGCACTTTGAAATTTTTATTAATGAAAAGTGCAGTATAAATTGAATTCATTATTATTATTATTACTCTTTCATCACTTAATGGTCACACAAGTTTATTGTTTAATCCAAAAAGAGAATCCGTGAATTAACGTAACAGGCAACTCTGTTCTCATATTTTTTAAATTTATTTATTTGTTCATTTCAAATTTAAAACACAAAAAAATATATTTACAAAATCATTTTAAGAAGAAGAAAAAAAACAAATTTAAAATGAAAGGAAGCAGAAGAAAAAAAAATCTTATATCTGCCCCTTTTTAATCAAAATCATTTCAAACAATCAATTTTAAACAATCTAAAAAAGCTAAGTCTGGTCCTCTGGACAAAAAATAAAACGAAACAAAGCAAAAAAAATATAGAAATGTTTCATCTTTCGTCCGAAAGACTTCCTCAGTCTGAGTTGCTGCATTCAGCTCAGATGTGGACGTGATGGTCCTCCTTGATCATATGAGAAGCTGGTTTCGGCTGTCATCAGCCAACTGGTTGATCCACTGTGAGAGGGTGCTATTTATAAGACTGAGCTGAATACAGCTTCTCAGACTGAGGAAGTCTTTCGGATGAAAGACGAAACGTTTCTACATTTTTTTTTGCTTTGTTTTATTTTTTGAATGTCCAGAGGACCAGACTTAGCTTTTTTAGATTTTTCTACCTGGATTATTGAGCATGCATCAGAGAATTTTAAACAATAATTATCCATGAACCAATTATGGAACTTATTACAATTCACAAATATATGGTACTTATAATTTTCACCGTTTATATATATTTTTTCAAAAGTTCACTCTTAATCAATTTCTTAAATATAAACACAGACTTAGCCTTTTTGACATTATTATCCAAACCATTCCACATACCTACCGTATGCACTGTATTAATGTAGACCTACTCCTAAAACTTGTTCTATAACGTGGTTTAACAAAAATGTCAGTTCCCTTATAGTTATAACTGCTTTCCCTCTTTACAAAATGTTTTTGAATATTCGGAGGTAGTGTTTGATTCTGTGCTTCATACATTAGTAAAAGAATACAGGGAGTCCTTGACTTACGACAATCCGGACTTACGAACGCGCTCCGAACGCTAGTACGTGCTGTGTTTATAGATGAATGTGTGGTGTAATGGGTTAGCTAACCGTTTGTAAATAAAGTTCTGTGCATGTTTATGGACCAGTATGTACGCTTGTTCAGTATTTGTCATGTTCAGAGAAAAGTTTCAGGAGTGATTTGTGACAAAAAGGTGTCAGCAAAGGTCAAAGGAAAAGTTTACAAGACAGTGGTGAGACCAGCTATGTTGTATGGTCTGGAGACAGTGTCATTGACAAAAAGACAGGAGAAAGAACTGGAAGTAGCAGAAATGAAGATGCTGAGGTTCTCCTTAGGAGTGACAAGGATGGATAAGATCAGGAATGAGATCATCAGAGGTACAGCACATGTTGAACAACTGGGAGATAAAGTTAGAGAGGACACACTGAGATGGTTTGGACATGTCCAGAGGAGGGACAGTGGGTATATTGGTAGAAGGATGTTAGAAATGCAGATGCCAGGAAAAAGACACAGAGGAAGTGATGGAGATGTTCAATATTTATCATCTAAAACTAATTACTCTGACCCAATAATTATAACCCAGCTCACTTATATCAAATATTCTCTGTTCCCTTTAAACACTTATATTTGATAGTACAAACATGTTGTTTACTTTGCTCCTTGATACAGAAAAGACAGTCTCCTAGCCTTGACAATATTTGGATTAGATGTTCTTGTAGGATCAGAACCATGACTTGTTTGTTTTATCTGTAAGACGTCAGAGCTTGTCAAACTCCACCTGCTTCTTGTTTAAATAGCTTGTCATGTCCAGTACAATTTGGAATTGTGCAGGACAATGTATTTGAGACCAAACTAGTTTCAAAGGACATTAAAAGCCCTTCCCCCTTGCAAGGTTGTTTGTCTGATTTAACACTGTTCTCTTGTTTATCTTTGTGTGGTTTTTATTAAGGTAACAGGGGTTTAAAATCCCCATCATTTTGGTGCCGAAAACCCATTCTCCCCACACCTGCTCCTGAAGACCTCTGAACGGAGCGCAGCTGCGAGGCACGGTAAATATGACAGCAAGTCCAGTGATTGGGTTTGTCTCTGGCCAGCTTCCTCTGTCCATGGTCAGGGTCAGGTTGGCGGAGCTTCCCAGACATCCACACAGGTCAGCAAGATATGTGAGTGTTAAATAGTGTTTGTTGATATGTCGTTTTTAACAATTTGATTCACCCTGAGCCGATGACTTGAAATTATGAATGAGGTGTCTGCTCTTCGATAACTAGGCGAATTTTGCGCACACGCTAGTTGGCAGAACCAAGATTTCTGTGATTTATAAGCGAGGGCAGCCAAAAATACGCCAAGACCAGAAATGTGAGGCTGGCTGCCAGACCTTTAAATTGGACGTTTAGCCATGTCCGGCCAGGCAGGAAGAGAAATTAAGACAAGAACGTTTATATTTATATATGACGCGTCATTCTGTTTTTTGTTTAGTCCTTTTTACGTGTAATGTTTGTGTTTCTGGAGCCCTAAACCTCTGGTTTTTTCTTTTCTTCCTCCCATTTTCCTCAGTGTGTGCATGAGTAGCTCGGCTCCTGTCTGTTATCTGTTTTTGTGGGCCTTCACCCCCCCCCCACCCGAGCTGAGCCTGCAGCCTGTTTTCTGTTCTCTGAGAGTGAATGTGCAGGTACCTTGTTTTTTGTGTTTGAGAAATTTCTATTTTGGGAGTTAAATGTAACTGGATCTAAAAGGTTTCCCAGGTTGATACAGTATTAATTTGCTCACATATATTAATAAATACTGTACACAAAAGGTTGTCTGTCTAAAGGAAAAAAAAGAAAAAAAGGAGATAGAACTTCAGTCTGTAGAAAAAATATGGCAGAATGGGTCAAGGGAAGTGAAGCATCTGATAAGTTTTTGTTTTATTTTAAAACAAGAACTCTAGTAGCCTTGAATGGATGAAGCTGCATCTTCACCTCCTCCAGATATATTGTCAAAGGCAAACTTGGTTCATTGGGTTTGCTACTAAAGTTAATTAAATGTAAATGTCCAACCGTTTATTACTTTTGAAGGTTTACAAAAAAAATAATAATAATTTAGTGGATCATGAGTTATTTTGCTAAGTGACAAAACAAACAGTTTCGGCTGTTTTATCCTTCATTATAAAATGTTGGTTTCAGAGCAGAAACTAACAACCTCCCCCTCCCCCACCCCCTCCTTCCCCGTCTGTGTGAAATTTATACTGTATTTACTTACAAGAAAAGTACTGTGCTAACAGAGAGGCAGTACTAATGAAACATACATAAATAAAATAAAAATAAACATAAATATGGCACGAGAACTAAAGTTGATGTTGAGAAGTAGATTTTTATTTAAATAATTTTACAAACCAAGAAATTTGATTGTCTTGCTTGGAGAATTCTCGGTGGATCTGTGAACACACATATACAAATTATTACTTTCTTACTTCAGCATTCCATTTAAAACGTGACTGAGAGAGGATTGATTGCAAACATTTCCCATTGTATTTTTCCTGATATTAAGAAAAATTATGAAAGGTTACATAATCATCTCTGATGTACAGGACCTAAAAACTTATGGTTAAATATAAAATAAATATTTAAATACTTTTTTTAAAAATCATGAATGTGGCAGAATGCTACACAAAGACTCTAGTATTTGATCAATCTTGTTTATAAATTTCTAATCCAAATACTTTAGGTTTTAAAGGCTTAACAACGTTAAATTAGGACGTTTTAACAGTAGGCCTGACGCCCACACCAGCGGTCCGATTTAATAAAATTTTAGCGTGAAAGACTCCAAATTGTTTCGCTGAACCAGGCGGACAGATCCGTTTTTATCATGAAAATCTGACGAAGAAAGATCCGATTTTACATAATCCAAAAATTACGTTTTTTATCGGAAATGAAAGCTAAGCTAATGCTAACGGAGCCGCCAGCTAAAAGCTTCGTCCGTCCGAAAACAGTGCAAATGCCGTTGTACTGTGAAACCAAACGTTTCTAAATTGTTTTCTCTGCAAAAAGAAACTGAGAATTCGCTTACCAATTTTTATCGAAATAGTTCTGTCGAAAAAGCTGAATGATGACGAGGCAAGAATTCAGGAGGCCTTGTTGTCATGAGAACTTTGATACAGTGTTGCCAGATCTCGCGACAGAAGCAAGCGACCAGCCCAAAACAAGCCCAGAACGAGCCCAACTGGCAACCCACCCCATTGTGTAAAACTAAGACCGTTTTTAACCAGTATACACATACATTTATTATGACGTTGCATACAAACGGCAAAAATTATGCTAAACACTTTGAAAAACATAGCCACTCTAAAAAATAAAGATACATTTTGCATATTTATACAGATTAACCCCATTATACCTCTGGGACTCATTTGAGATCTGAATTTTAAATGAAGAGTGATGACAACACTTGACAATAACAACAATAGACATTCATGAAAGCTGCGTACAACTTAGTAAAAATAAACTAAAAAATTGAACAGCTAACCATGCTAAGTATGCGCCCTTTTCTCCCATTTTTTAATTATATTATTTCCCCATATTTCCCCACTTATTGGAGCTAATTTTAGCGTGGTTTTGTCACTAGACGAAGAATAAAGTGAAATGAATAAAAAGCCCAAATAAGCGACTTTAAGTTCAAAGTAAGCCCAAGTAACCACGATAAGCGACTGCGGAAAACAAAGAGCCCAGAGCAGCTTATGATGAGCGGACTTGGCAACCATGCTCACAGACACCTGTGATTATCTGAGGGGAACAGACAAGGAACATTCATGAAACAAAAACAGTTTTATCTTGGTCATCCAGAGAGGTTCAGTTCATGTTTTCAGATTCTGAGTAGGGTCTGTTACTGCGAGGTGAAGTGAAGTGAGAGGAGCTGGATGTTTTTATAGCAGTCGCATAGGATGTTGATAAAACACGGAATATATTTGAATTTAATGCAAAATAAATGGGAAGTAGAGCAAGTATTACAGGTATACTGCATTGAATTGCAATCATTGACTATTTAAACTTTTATAATAAGCCTGTTAATTTTAATTAACAACCATAATCAGATCAAAATTAAGTTTAGGCATTTTAGGATAACAAGTCTTAGAAAAATTTAGCTGAAATTTATTTTTAGACTTGCCAGTAAATTCTGTCTTTTAAAAGTTTAACTAAATTGATAAAACTTTGACACTTATAAAGAATAAAAAAAAAATATATATATATATATTCTTGTCAAATAGATTTTTGACTAGATTGTGAGTTGAAACGCTCAGTTTAAATTCATCATTTTTAAACGATTTTTGCATACATTAAAAATGTTTTATCGATTTTAAGAGGCTATTTCACAGTTAAGTGGATTTTAAGAGCTGTTTCCTTTTTAGGGTTATATAATGTGACTGTAATGATTAATAATAAAAATGCTTTATTAGAAGTAACTTTTCAGCAAGTAGGTTTAATACGCACAAGAATCCAGCCAACTCGCCAGGAGTGAAAGACACATTTCACTGTTAAAACCTAATTTTGGTGTTGTTTTCGCAAAAATTATGACCATTAGAGGCAAAATGAGGTCTGGTATTTTTGAACAGGAATTAGAATAACATATCATTTGACCATACAATGCATAGGCTTTGACAGCAGTAAGAGTTGTTTTCATTCAAACAGATTGGGGCTGTGTATACAGTAATAATAATATGGAATATTAGAACGGGAAGTGCCACTCACAGACACGCCTTGACTGAATACACATTTTTTTTATTTTAATCAATACTTTTCTATTTAGGACATAATTTGGATCTAGGCAAAATCACCCAGCCCATGCTTTAACTTTTGATAGGTAAACCACTGAAAAGTGGTAAAATTTCTAGTTTCAGGTTAAATTGACAATTTTACTCATACGTAAATTAATGATTTTAGATCTATTATGCAGATCAGATTAAAAGGATGCCTCTGTTGAAAATTCACTTTTATGTAAATGTACATTTAAAATTCCATTGTGCAAACCAGACTTGCAGAGGTGGCTCTATTCAAGGTAATTGCTTATAGAATTAACATGATTACTTTGAACCTGGTTTGTTAAGGATTTTTACATTTTTCTATTTTCTCATTTTTTATTTATTTTAGAAGCAGCCTCGCGATGTTTGTGGAAAGAGGAAAACGTAAGTCCTGGACCTCACGACACTTGCAAAAACACATAGTTAGTAGTACATACAGTTCATTAAGATAGGACCATGTCAAACACACATGCAGCGTCTGAATTTTTGAATCACAAACTACTGTGGTTATTGATTGGATCGGATCAGATTCAATATTTAGGGCATGTCCGGAACTGGCTCGCTGACTTCCGAGAACACCAAGGCTGGACTCCCAGGCTGCCCTGCTCAAAATAAACATTCGAGGGGCTTAAAAACTATGGCACTGACGAGGGCGGTGCACTGGACTTTTATCCAAGCTAGAGACTGTCCACAAAGACTGTCCACAAAGACTGTCCACAAAGTTAAGATGAGAGACTGTCAGCAAAGCAAATGCAAAGATTTTGTCAAAAAGGTCATCAAAGGTCATCAAACACACATGACCAGAATATGCGGTCACTGGATGCTCTGACAAGAGTGGTCTGAGCACATTCTCCAACAAGAAAATGAGAACAGGTCCTGAAGTCACCCACGCCAACTGTCCAGCTGAAGGTCATGCCCCCCGTATGGATCTGTGAAGATCTGTCAATAATCCTGGTATTGTGTTTCAAAACTGCAGTCTGCTATGATTAATTTTATTTAATGAAACACATTCTCGTGATATGGCTTGCTAGACAAGCAAGGCCACAGAATTTGTAGTTTATATTATGTGGGTCTGATGACTTATTTTTCCACTTCCAGTAAACTTCGTGATGGTACAGAGATAATGATCCCAGCTCATAACCCTGAAACAAGTTAATGTTTATATTTTCTTTTACAGATTAAAATTGTGTCTCCACAAACATTCATGCAAAAGTTTTGTGGAGCTGAAGGAAGGATAGCAATTGTCCTTGAACTGACTGAGTGCGTTTTGGTGGGTCTGGTTTGCCACAAGGAAGTTATTGTTAAAACAATTTTTATAGCTTTATGCTTTAAATCTTAGATTGTTATTTATACCATACCACTTTATTTATAGAGCACTTTGGCGGACGCGGGCCAACCAAGGTGCTGTACGATAGAAACAAGCCAAGCAGACAGGAAAAAAAAAAAAAAAAAAAAAAAGGGAAGAGAAAGTGTTCCTAGAAATAACTAATAATAATAAAGAATATATCACTAATAACATTAATGAAGGCTCATAAAAGGAAACAGCTCATTCATTGATTAGATGATCAGTTATACAAAAAATAACTTTTTAGATTTTTATATTCGAAAGCATAGCCATTTAAAGGATAATTTAAGAAGCACGTTGTACTGTAGGATAAATCAGATAAACCTACAAACCACATTGCTTTTATATATGTTGTTTAATAAACAGGCACTGTATATGTCATTTGATAAAAAGGTATTTTTAACAGATCCAAAGAGAAAAGATGGGGGACGCCCTGGAGTTTTGGATCTATTCAAAAGGTTGATTTGAAAGGTTGATTTTGAAATGTGGTGGTTCTATATTTTTAAAACACGACTGACTCTGACTATAGACTGGACTTATTTTGAGCACATGAACCACAGTTTTTATTGTAAATTCTATATGTATATATGTATGCATGTCTATATGTATGTCCGTCTATATGTATATATATATGTATGTCTATATGTATGTATGTCTGTCTGTACGTATATGTCTGTCTATGTCTGTATGTATGTTTAGACTTTTTCCACAGACTATGAGAAAGGTAAAGTATTTTAGGTGAGTATAAAACGTCTCCGTCTCCTGCTACTCATTTTGATGATCATGCTAATTAAGAATAACTTACTAATTAAAATAACCTCAAATCAGAGTGAGTGATTACTCATTTTCACTGAAGAATGAAATCATTTGTTGTTGTGTTGTTTTCTGCCATTAAATACTAATAGGGGGAGTTGCCAGTGATGCCAGTGAATCCCGCCTTGACTCGAGGTCCTGCTAGGGACGGCTGAAAACGAGGGTGAACGGGACCCCAACAGGTGGTGGAAAGGACGCGTCATCTTCTCGAGAGAAAAAGCAGCCTCTGTTACATCTGAGTGACCGGTGCTCCCCTGAAAAGAAGTTTGGAGCAATCGCTGAGCCAGATTTTGAAGATGGATCTGGTCAGAGCAACTTTGTCAGGATGTGGCTTGACTACCTTGTGCCACACACAATTCAGGGTTGCGACCTGCTACTGTGCCCACAATTCATGCCTGAATGGACTAAACAACAGACAGCTGGACAAGACTGAAGCCATCGAACTGCCTGATGCCCTCCACCCACAAGGCGCACAAAAAGCTCTCCCCAAAGAAAAGAATGAACTTTGACAGAAACCCAAGAAGAAAAAGACTTGAATAAAAAGCTCTCCCCAAAGAAAAAAAGAACTTTGACAGAAACTCACAGAAGAAAAAGACTTGAACAAAAGCCCCCCCCCAGAATCACATGAACTTATTTCACAGACAAAAGCTTTCCCCAAGCAGAACTGGACTGATCTCATAAGCAAAAGTGTGCCCAACAATGAAAAACTGGACTTATTCCACACACAAAGAACCCCCCCCAGAGAAGAAAAAAGATGGATGCTGTGAAGAAGAATGGTTGATCTATTTCATTTTTTAAGTTCAAACCGGTTGTTTTTACTTTCCTGGGCAATAGTTGATATCAAAGAAGTTTCAAACTTATTTTATTTTTGTGCCCATAAAGGGCTATTTTGTTGTGTGTTTGAGAATTATTTCCCACATCTTTGAAAGTGTATAAGTTCCATTTAATTGTTTAACACGACAAATTAGATTGGTTCTTTTTTGGTTAAAACAAATTAGATTGGTTCTTTGGTTAAAACAAATTAGATTGGTTCTTTTTATTTTAAAACAAATTAAATAGCTTATTTCTTTTATTTGTTTAACACAAATAGATTAGTTCCTTTATATATATATGTTTCTTCTCAAAAGTTCTATTTCTTTGGAAAAACTTAGTTTTTGTGGGTAAATAGACTAATCCCTGCTAAATATATTATTCCTTTTAAAACTTTTGACATAAGCCATAAAGTGAGACCATACTCATTGCAAAATTCTCCTCAAAATCAAAATCTTTATTTCTCACAAATATTGAAATAAGTCATGCAATATGACAATCATCACCACAGAGTTATCCAAAACTTTATATCTCTCAAACCATCCTAAAAATGTGATCCTGAATTTGTCAGGGCGTTACTGTGGAGGCACGGGACGGTGGTGTGAGTTTTTGCCCCTAATTAGAAATTCGGCCTCAGGGGATGTTTTTCCGCACCGCTCACCTGATTGATAATGATCAGTTTATATATGATAAAGAGGATGAAATGATGGAGATGTTCAATATTTATCATCTAAAACTAATTACTCTGACCCAATAATTATAACCCAGCTCACTTATATCAAATATTCTCTGTTCCCTTTTAACACTTATATTTGATATTACAAACATGTTGTTTGCTTTTCTCTGATACAGAAAAGACAGTCTTCTAGCCTTGACAATGTCTGGATAAGATGTTCTTGTAGGATCAGAAACACGACTTGTTTGTTTTATCTGTAAGACGTCAGAGCTTGTCAAAACTCCACCTGCTTCTTGTTTAAATAGCTTGTCATGTCCAGTACAATTTGGAATTGTGCAGGACAATGTATTTGAGACCAAAACTAAGTTTCAAAAGACATTAAAAGCCATTCCCCTTTGCAAAGTTGTTTGTCTGATTTAACACTGTTCTCTTGTTTATCTTTGTGTGGTTTTTATTAAGGTAACAGGGGTTTAAAATCCCCATCAAATACAATCTCTGAGTTGAAACAATACAGTTCACAAATCAAAGTAATACAGTCCAGGAAGTCAAGTAATAAGGTATATGAATCAAAGAAAGTTTGTGAGCTCAGTCATCCAGGTAGATAACAAAAAATTGTTAAATCATTGTCATCTGGACCAGTTTCTTTAAGTGAGAAAGTTTCACTTCAAGAAACTGGTCCAGACACATGATTTAACCATTTATTATTATACAAAGTATGAATCAAAGTACAGTCCCCTAACTGAAATACATAGTCTACAAGTTGAAGTCATACAGTCTATAAATCAAAGTATGTATACTGTAGTCAATAAGTTAAAGTACAATGTATGAGTTGAAAAAATTCTGTCTAGAAATCAAACTAGAAATCTTAAGTAATACAGTAGTCTGTTGATTCATTCAACCTAGGAGCCAAGATGGTCTAGTGGCAGGGCTTTTGACTTGGGACCCGAAGGACGCGGGTTCGCGCCCCGGCCACTACCCACCTTGGGGTGCTCCCCGGGCGCTTTCGGGCTGCTCACTGCACCACCTGGTAGGTGGTTGGGTTAAATGCAGAGACGAATTTCGTCTGTGTATGGGAAACATACGCAGATGACAGGAAAAGACATTATTATTATTATTTATACAAGTTAAGCCGGGTTCCCACTGAATACGTCTTGAGCATCAAAAACGCTCCTAACGCACTGTTTGCTGCTTGTCAACAGATGTCTGTTCACATCGAACGCGTCTGAAGACGCGCAGTGGGAGGAGCGTCTTGGTCCTTTTCCGGTCGGGTTTGTTTTGTTTTTTGTACACCGGGCAGATAAAATCAGCTTTTCGTGAGCCCCGTACATTCTGGGAACATTCTGGGTACTACTTGAGTGGGTTTTCTACGAGCCGAACTGCAGCTCCGAAAGTCTTTGTTGAGATTAAAACGTTTTTTTTATGTTTGGGGTGATCGTACGTTCGAGCGTACAGCGGCAACTGTAAAAATGCCAAGTTTCTTACCGGAGGCTGGTTTCTTCATGGAGGCTCGTTGGGCTAAGTTTGAAAAGTCCAAAAAAGTCCCGTCGTCGTTGCGTCATCACATAGCAGAGTCTCTCCCGATTGGTTGCTGCGGCGCGGCGAGCAGCCAAAGTTCAAATATTTGAACTCCGGCAACGGCTGCTTTGGATGCGTCGCGTGCGTGGAAAAGAACTGCCGCGCTGCTTGAACTGCTCAAAACGCGCCGCGTCACGCTTCGCCGCTCCTCGCCGCTCCTCCACATAGACTTTCAATGTAAACCGGCTGCTTCCGCTGCCCGAAACGCGTTTGGTGGGTAGCCGGCATTAGTCTCACTGAGCCTCGAGGACTCACTTACAAAAGAGACTTGTTTAAAACGAATCTGTATTAAAATAGTGCAATCGACAAATTTAGGTAATTCAGTCTACAGATTCATGTAATAAAGTCTAAAGATTTAAGTAGTACTGTATAACGTGCTATGTGTTGTCATCATTGTATGTTCCCAGAAAACGGTGAAATTAGTCTGCATTTAACTCATCGCACCTGGAATACACCCAGGTGGAGCAGTGGGCAGCTATGTGGGTGACTGGGGAGCAATTCGGGATTGGGTGACTTGCTCAGAGACACCACATCTGGGAATGGCTGGGGATCAAACCTGGAACTTTTGGGTCCCATGTTGGCTGCCCTACCTCTACCCTATCTTGGCCCCTGTATGGTCCTTGTATTGAGGTAATACAGTCTACAAGTTAAAACAATAATACTGAAGTACCGTCTATGAGTTGAAGTTTCACAGTCTACTAGTTGAAGTACCGTATATAGATTGAAGTAGTAGTCTACAGTATACTATTAAGTATTCACAAAAACTTTTCCCATGTTCATGAGCCTAACTTGAGTCAAAAAATAAATCTGGCATAACCCAAAATCCGTTTTTTGTTTATTTGTTTGTTGATTTTTGTTGCTGTTGTATGAACAGAAGTCTGAGTGTCTCTGGAACAGGAAGGGGTTTTCCTCTGGGATTCTCTGCTGTCACTCTCATTATGCGTCTCGCCCGGCAGCCTCCTCCTCTTCCTCTTTCTGGTCTAGAACGACCCAGAAACTCCATGTGGGTCAGATCATACCTTCCATTCCCTCTTCATATCAACCACTGCCCAGTCGTTTCTTTTTCCCCTGAAGAAATCAACAGGTGGCTTTTTCACCTCCTTTCTCATTCAGGGTTTGTTTTTCTCTCTCTCAGAGTCTTTTCTTGCTCTTTGTGTGCATCCACCCAACCTTTCTTCCTTTCATTCAGAGCCAGACTCAGCTCTCCCAGGAGTCGGTGGATCTGTTCCCACACACTCATTTTTATTGCCAGCGCCTCACACACATCTCTGAGGAGACATCGGCTGCCTTTGCTGCCATCTTCTGCGAGGAACAGTTATTACTTGTTCACAAAGAGCTTCTGACTTTTACCTACAGCTGTGTTAACTCCTCAGTTTTCACATCCTAAAATTAGTCTTTTTTTTTTCTTCAAGGCAAATCAGATCAGTTTCTTGACACCTTTAATAAAACTCAAAGAAGGTAATCTATATTTTTATTGTTGCCACTGTCTACAACTAGGGATGCACCGATCCACATTTCTCACTTCCGATCCGATACCGATACTTATTAACTCTGTATTGACCGATACCGATACTTTTCCGGTCCGATACTATTCAGGTATGTGACTCTGTATGACACTTTTGCACCTAAACTATTCATTTTAACATTGTGTGCGATAAACCCAATAAAGACACTTTTAAGCCTTACAATAGGGAACCCCTTGACTTTAACAGCACCCAGGACAGGAGGCAATTATACTAGGGGTGCACCGATTTCAATTTTCTGGCCGATCACCGATTACCGATTTTTAGAAAGTCTGACCTGCCGATTCCGATTTTGGCCGACACCGATTTTCAGGTGTTAAAAGGTCAAAATGCACCCTAAATTTTCAGGATTTTCCAACCTTTGCTGAGGCAGATAAAATCGGTAGATAAAATCGGCTTCTCATTTAAAGATCGGCCGATCACCGATCTCCCCAAATTAAGGAAATCGGAGCCGATCGATCGGCCGGCCGATTTATCGGTGCATCCCTAAATTATACCACACACATGTCCTCCTTACTCGTGGTGCAGCTGAAAAAACTAAAAAAGCGCTAAGCATGATGGGAAAGACAACACAGCACTCCCCTTAACCAATAAGAGAGTGGATTATAGCTGGAAAACAGATTTAGCTGGAAAACTTTTCCAGCTAAATCTGGAAAACTAAAAACAACAGTAGCTCATGGCTCACTGCTAAAGCTGGAAAACTAAAAAAACGCTAAGCATTATGGGAAAGACAACAAAATCCACTCTCTTATTGGTTAAGGGGAGTGGCTGTGTTGTGTTTCCCATCATGCTTAGCGCTTTTTTAGTTTTTTCAGCTGCACCATGAGTAAGGAGCACATGTGTGTGGTATAATTGCCTCCTGTCCTGTGTACTGTTAAAGTCAGTGGGTTCCCTTTTGTAAGGCTTAAGAGTGTCTTCATTGGGTTTATCTCACACAATGTTAAGAAGTGCAGTCACAGAATCTGAATGAACACAAGTGCTCTTTGAAGCTGGAGCGGAAAAGTATCGGCAGGTTTGATCCGATACCCGATCCTTAAATAATGCTGGTATCGGATACCGATACCGATACTGGATTTGATCGACCCCATCCCTATCTACAACCAAATATCTCCCGAAGTGTTGAATGAATTTTAATGAAACCTGCAGAAAGTAAATACTGGATGTCTCTCTAACGGAATATGCTTTAGAGTCAAACCTTATCAAGATGGCTGCCACAGCCAACTCATCTTAGAAAACACAATGGGATGAACTCTGTCTGTTAGCAAAATATCTTGCAAACTCCTGGAAAGATATGAACTAACCTTGCAGAAAATTATTTCACCATATACAATTACAACTAGGCCTGTTGCGATAAACAATAAATCAATTAATCGCATGATGAACGAAAATTATCAACCTTGTTTTCATTCATCGGCTTTATGGTTTCTTTCTTCCTGTCTCTTTCTACTGAAGACACGGCTCACCTCCTGTGCTCTTCACTGATCCCTCCCTTTCTCTTTTTCCTTTAAAATCTGTTTTAGCCGTCCAAAATTGGGTTTGTGGATCGTTAAAAGCAGCTAAGCTACGAGCTAAGCTAACAGGCCAACCTCGGGAATAAACTCCGTCTTGTCGAGCTCCAGAATTCACGGTTGAAACCCGTGCCTTTGTGTTACAAGTTGTTTTTCTCTGCAAAAAGAAGCTGAGAACTTGTTTACTGATTTTTTTATTAAAAGCTTTGTGTGAAAAATGCTATGCTAAAGAGCTCAAATCACTGAGCATACGCCATGTCACCATGTCAGCCCATGTAACATCAAGGGCCCTCCCTCCCATTTTTCTTAAAGAGACGTTGCTCAACTATCCATCCTTTGTCCTGATGCATGCTCAAAAATCCGGGTAGAAAAATCTAAAAAAGAAGAGGTCTTTCAGATGAAAGACGAAACGTTTCTACATTTTTTTTGTTTTGTTTTGTTTTTTTGAATGTCCAGAGGACCAGACTTCACTTTTTAAAATATCCATCCTTTGGTTCAAACAGTCTTACACTGCCATCAGATGGTCAAAAAAAGTACTACA
Source organism: Garcialebias charrua (assembly GCA_038048925.1). Classification (NCBI taxonomy): domain Eukaryota; kingdom Metazoa; phylum Chordata; class Actinopteri; order Cyprinodontiformes; family Rivulidae; genus Garcialebias; species Garcialebias charrua. The sequence goes on along the minus strand of JBBPBX010021056.1, from coordinate 21,454 downwards.
CTCCAAACAAATCAACAGTTCGTCTAAAATTTTACAGTTAATTATTGTTAAATTTCAAACAATATTATCGTTTATCGCAATCATTTCTGAAACAATTAATCACCCAGCAAAATGTGTTATCGTCTTTTCTACATTTCCTGTTTTTGATTTTCTACATTTGCCTTATAATCTGTCTGTTTTGCTACTTTGACATCTTTGTTTTAACTTGTTAAAAAAATGTATTTCTCTCTTATGATCGTCTGTTGTTGATTGTCCAAAGAAAATCTACTGTTGCTGTTGTCATCATTCTTTGTTTGCAGCCAGGTCTCTCTTGTAAATGAGTCCTCAAGGCTCAATGGGATTAACTTGCCTAAATAAAGGTTGAATGAATCGTGACAGGCCTATTTACAACTGAAAAGCGTTTGGAGTCAATCCAGTGTAAGATGGCTGCCACAGCTAATCGATATTAGCCATAACAAAATAAGCTATAACTCAATCAAGCTTGCAGATGTGCAAAAATTTGATGAGGTAGTAGCCGAGAGTCATTGACAACCCAGTGATGTTGCATGAGGTCACACATAACAGCCTTCTTAAAGGTTTGACCAAAATATCTATAAATGTCTCTTTTCAGCATAACATGATCTTAAATAAGATATGGATAGCTTGTTTTTGTGCAGAGATTACACATACAGCAGCTGCTTGGTTTCACCGTCACAGCTAGTGTGCCTTTTAAACTTGTTTATGAGCTGAAGTTAAATTTATGCAAAAATACAAAGCCTGCATTCCAGTCCATGAATGCTAATTATCCCACCAGGATTCAATTAAGGCCAAAACCATTCCACACTAAATCCAAACCCCACAAATTCATTTAACCTCTCATTTAGGGTAAACAGATTGTGAATAGCATCGCCTCGAAAGCTAATTTAGTCAAAAGTTGTGGAAACTTTATGATACGTGTTACACGTGTCTTTTGGAAACAATGACAAGCTGAGGTACAAGGAGGTGGGCGAGGTATCTGTGGAAAAAAGTTATAGAAGATTCATAAAGAAACCATCCAGAGGACCTGACTTAACGTTATTGTATTTTT
>JBBPBX010021055.1:13039-42746 GCA_038048925.1 Garcialebias charrua | reverse complement strand
TTGCTCCCTTTATGTGAAAGGCAGACAATTCAACTTATTCCTTCATCTTTAAAAACTGTGTTAGGATAGGCTAAGTGCTTGGTGACTGTCCAGTACTGTACATGTATTCATTTATAAAAAATAAAAATAAAAGTTAAAAAAAAAATATATATATATATATTTTTTTTAATGAGATGCATGCTCGTAAGTCCGGGACCTCGTAAGTCAGAGCGCTCGTAAGTCGGGGACTACCTGTATATATATCTCTGTCTATATCTATATCTCAGACATTAATGTAAATGATCCATCTATCTGTCTTTCTGTCTGAATCTATGTCTATATCTAATAAACAATGTACTGTATATGATTTATCTATTTATATTTATGTTGGTATCTATATCTACAGTATATCTGTATTTATATACTGTCATCACTATGACATTTTAACATCAAATTTTTTTTAAATATTTTGACTTATATAAAAAAACTCATCATAGCTCACTGCTTACTTCTTCATGCTCAGTAAAATGAGGATTATTTGTTTTACTTTAGTAGTTGTAAATGCAAGACCTGCTTTCACTTACCAAAGTCTTTTATACAATTTTAACTCTGAAAGAAAATATATTAACTTTAAATTTGTGACTGACTTTGCAGATTCATTCGTCAGAGAGACGGAGGTGTGATTAGCATATGTTCCCGGCCTACAGTGTGAATCTGAGAGGATATACATACATTAGGAGTTGTCCCATTAGCAGAGGGGCTGATTTATGCCTTCTGTTGGCATCAGCTGACAGGGACATTAATGTTACAAATGGCGACAGGTGACATTGTCAAGACTATCAGTCTCCAGTTGATGCACTGCCAAGATGATGTGAAAGGAAAAGGCAGAAAGGATTATGTATAACTTGAGAGTTTGGGGAAAAAGGTTCTGGAGCCACACCATTTGCCTTCAAAGCACCTACTTGAAGATTACGTTGTCAGCACAAGAGGAAAAACACCTCTCCAGCAAGACAAATGGCAATTCAATAATTGTGAATGACTTGAAAGTGTCTCTCCTTTGCAGAACTCAATTACACTGATAAAAGCAACTTATAGGAGTTCACTGGGTACAGGGCCAGATGCTGACAAGATTTATTGCATCATCGAAGCTCATGACTTATTCATGGCCTATTATACTGTATGATTGCTATCACTTGGCATTAAATACAATTGACACCTTACACCATTGTACTCATGGAGGAACTGTTTAAGGATCAAATCAAATACACTGTACATAAATAGAAAACCATTTCTGCTAGTGGAAAATGTACACTAGTAGTGGTAATGACAGTCGTCCCCCGATTGGAAGGTTGGCGGTTCGAATCCCGGTTCCCCACATCATGTGTCGTTGTGTCCTTGGGCAAGACACTTGACCCCGAGTTGCTCCCGGTAGGACTGGAAAGCGCCTTGCATGGCAGTCTGCCGCTACCAGTGTATGAATGTGTGTATGAATGGGTGGATGGTTGGTATTGTAAAGCGCTTTGGGGCCCCTCATACACTGAAAAAAAGAGAATAGGCCTCTATTGGATTAAAGTAATCATTTTGAGTGTATTAAACTTAACTACCACATGTTTTAAGCTGAAACAGTATTATATAGTGTAAATCCTACGCGCTAGGCAGAGACAGTACACTCCTTGTTCGAATCACGTTTGTCTAAAATGATTCATTAACCGTGTCAAAGGTAAATCTCGCGATATGACACAGGATTTTGACTCTCGCGCGATACCGAACGGGATTTCCTCTCGCGCGCTGTACTTGCGCGCATGCGCAGCTCAGTCAAGAACGCAACAGAAGGTGGTCGAAGAGTCTGAGTTGTTACTAAAATCACTCGGTAAGTCTTAATTTTCTGGATAAATATTATATAAATCACGGTCAAATGTCGTTAACTGCTTTGAGAATTTCTATGTAACGTTTAATAGTTGTCAGGTTGTTTGCCAGTGCTGTTTTTTTTATCGGTTTCATATATTTGCGCTGCTTCTTTTGAAAAAAAAAAATTGAGCGCGAGCTAGCATGACACACAACTTAACTCTGTGGTTATAGTTATTTTACATAATACTTGGTGTGCCAACTGACTGTTCAGTTGTGTGTTAACTGCATGGTGTTAGTGGAGTTTTGCCATCGAAGAGCTTCAGCTTCGGCTAAAGATATCTGCAGCCTCAAGCTAGCATTAAATTAGCATGCTACAACCACATTTTTCTTTCTATTTTGCTGCAGATTGAGATGCAACAGCCAACGGATCGTTTGCTCAAGTTTTTGTGGTAAGAACAGTACTTACACTACCTAAAAAAGTCTATCTGTGAAATAAAGAAAAAAAATCTTCCATGTTTTTTATTTTATTTTTTTATTGTCAGAAAGATGACCAACTAGTTGATCTGGGGTGGTGTATTCTGTCTTTTGTCTAGTTTCTGATATTTTTCCCCAAGTAACATTTCACAGTATTAAATAAAAAATAAAAAACAATACAGTGCATTGCATTTAGGTAGGATTTTTGGAGAGGGTGCAAGCACAGTCAGTCTACCCCCCACCCCCCCAAAAAAAGTAGAGGCTGTGTGTATGTGTGGGGGGAGAGATTAACTGACTTATTTCATTCTCTAACACGATTCTCAACATAGAACATTTTCTCCACCACCTTTAAAAGAATGCAAATACAAGAATGAATTTTTATATTAAATTAATGCAAACAAATGATTTCAAAATCACTGAAAAAGTCTGAACAGGTTATTGAATGCAAATACTAATAATAAAAAAAGATGAATGGTAAAAGTACTGTAAGTCCATGAGTGTTTGTTCTACAATGTAGCTGCAGGTCGTTGTTGCAGGTCACGTTGTTGCAGTTTGATGATGATGAAGGTTGCTGCCATCATCATCATCACAGGTTTCAGATGAAGAAAAGGCCTTTGACCAGGCCAGATGACAAACCATTCAGTGTCTGGCATGATTTGCCAGGAATTGTTTTTAAATGTTGACTTGTTTTTTGAAATCTTTTAGCTCTGTCATTATGTAACAATAATTTCATGTTTCAGGTAAATGCAGAATTCAAGCGCATCACGTCTGCAGTCAAGGTTTCTGTCGCAGCTTGACCGTCTTTCTGAAAGTCTGCTGAGAGCAAAGCGATCGGGCGAGGTGGGCTAAAAACATAGCTGCTATGATGACGGTAAGAACGTTCAACTTTTCCTATCCCATAAAGTACATATGCTTTGCATTTCTTCAGTAGAAAATTGGTATACCGTATCCATTGTGCAGCCCAACTTGCTTTGTGTGTGACTACTAATTATCAAATCTACCTGTGGTTATAATTACAGTAGAGTGTGTGAGAGTGAGTGAGTGAGTGATGGTGTAAGTGATGGTGTAAGTGTGTGTGAGTGAGTGGTGTGAGTGAGTGAGTAACTGTGTGATTGATTGATTGATTGATTGATTGAATGAGTGAGTGAGTAACTGTGACTGAGTGAGTGAGTAAGGGTGTGACTGAGTGAGTAAGGGAGTGAGTAAGGGTGTGACTGAGTGAGTGAGTAAGGGTGTGACTGAGTGAGTAAGGGTGTGACTGAGTGAGTGAGGGTGTGACTGAGTGAATGAGTGAGTGAGGGTGTGACTGAGTGAATGAGTGAGTGAAGAGTGAAGCAGAAAAGGAACATATCATAGGGGAAATGGAGTCAGACCAGTCCTCCACCAGCTTCAGGAGACAGAGAAGGAGGACATCATTCCGGTAAGACTTCCTGTTTGTGAAGTTATGCCATAAAACCATTTGTCTGTGTGGACCATCACAGCTCGGTTTTGTTTTCTTGGAAGAGGGATCTCGCAGGGAGAGGGTGAGGAAGTCTTGCGTTGATGACTTGGAAGCAATGGACGTTGGCCATGGAGAGGTAAATACTGTCACATTTTCTATTGAGCCATACACTTTATGGAAATGTGCCAGACTGTTAAAGCTGTCGTGTTCTCCTACAGTCAGTGGTGCCTCGACAGCTTCTGGACCTTGAAGACTTGACCTTCACTCAGGGTAGCCATTTCATGGCCAACAAACGTTGCCAGCTCCCAGATGGCTCTTTTCGTAAGCAGCGCAAAGGTTACGAAGAGGTTCATGTGCCCGCTCCGAAGCCTAAACCCTTTGCTGACAATGAGGTTTGTTGATATGATCACTCTGTATACATACTACATACATACATACATACATACATACATACATGCTACATACATAACTGCTACATACATGCTACATACATAACTGATACAAACATGCTACATACATACATACATGCTACATGCATACACACATGCTACTTGCATACATACTACATATTACATACATACATGCTACATACATGTTACATACATACATCCATGCTAGCTACATACATGCTACATACATACTACATACATGCTACATACATACAGGCTATGTGAGTGTGACATACATACATGCTACATACATACACACATGTTACATACTATATACATGCTACATACATACACACATGCTACATACTACATACATGCTACTTACATACATATTACATACATACATACATGTTACATACATACATGCTACATACATACATGCGACATACATACATACTACATACATGCTACATACATTCTACATACATACATGTTACATACATACAGGCTTTGTGAGTGTGACATACATACATGCTACATACATACACACATGCTACTTGCATACATACTACATATTACATACATACATATTACATACATACATGCTACATACATGTTACATACATACATCCATGCTAGCTACATACATGCTACATACATTCTACATGCATGCTACATACATACAGGCTATGTGAGTGTGACATACATACATGCTACATACATACATGCTACATACATACACACATGTTACATACTACATACATGCTACATACATACATATTACATACATACATGATACATACATACATACATACATACATACATACATACATACATACATAACATACATACATACACACATGATACATACATACATGCTATGTGAGTGTGACATACATACATGCTACATACATACACACATGCTACATACTACATACATGCTACTTACATACATATTACATACATACATGCTACATACATGTTACATACATACATGCTACATACATACATACTACATACATGCTACATACATTCTACATACATACATATTACATACATACATGAATACATGATACATACATGCTACATACATACATGATACATACAAACATGATACATACTTGCTTGGCCTATGGATGAGCTGCTTAGATTTTAGTGGTCAAGGTTAGGATCTCATAGCCAATCATTCTGTTCTCTTTATATTCCAGGATATTGAATCCAGAGAGGCTGAGGCAGACATTGCGGAGAAGACCATGGGCATCTACACTGTCCGAGCAGAGGGTCGTGGTCCTGATGGTCCAGGTAATGGACGCTTTGCTGATGTTGGTGTTGTGCTGGAAGGTGTGGAAGTCCTCCATAACCTACAGAGTGTCAGCCATGTGTGCGTGATGCTTTATGGACTGATCTATGCACTCAACTTGAGCTATCCAAAAAGCCTGACAAACCATTCAGTGTCTGGCATGATTTGCCAGGAATTGTTTTTAAATTTTGAATTGTCTTTTGAAATCTTTTAGCTCTGTCATTATGTAACAATCATTTCATGTTTCAGGTAAATGCAGAATTCAAGCGCATCACAACATGCCTCTGCAGTCAAGGTTTCTCTCGCAGCTTGACTGTCTTTCTGAAAGTCTGCTGAAAGTGTTTTCAAAGCGATCGGGCGAGGTGGGCAAAAAACTTGGAAACATAGCTGCCATGATGACAGTAAGAACTTTCAACTTTTCCTATCCCATAAAGTACATATGCTTTGCAATTCTTCAGTAGAAAATTGGTATACTGTATCCATTGTGCAGCCCAACTTGCTTTGTGTGTGATGACTAATTATCAAATCTACCTGTGGTTATAATTACAGTAGAGTGAGTGTGTGTGTGTGTGTGATGAATTTTTGATTCCTCTAAAAGAACCCTTTTTTATTTTGTTCACTGTCCCAGTGTGAGATATTCATCTTTTTATATACCGGTACCGGTAATCAGATTATTATAAAAAGTCCAGTCCATACTGATCAGGTCAAATGTACATTTTTTTAATATTTCAGCGATGTTAATGTCATATGACGACTGGTTGAAAACCTTCGATTTTTTTATTTTTTGTGTTCAAGTTTTTTCATACTACTGGAAATTTGAGTTCACATTTCTATTTTCTCTATGTTAATTCTTAAGGATGACACAGATGAGCGAAGGGAGTCCCTCATCAAAGGACTCTGCATCTATCTGAATGAGAGCCCGGATGACTTGGTGCAGGAATACATGGTGAGTTTTTTTTGTGTGTGTAGTTTGGCTTTACAACATTTTAAAACCTTGCATTCTGTTATTCCTGTTATCCTATTGTACTGGTAAGTCAAAGTCAAATGGATCTCTTTACTGTTTTGAAAGTAATTCCAGCACTGAATATGGTCTTAAATTTAATTTCAAGTGGCATTATTGAAGTCTTACAGACATTTTAACTATAACTTGCCTTAAACTTAAGACCTTGTATAAACATTTTAAAAAATAAACCCCTTTTTATACCTTAGAACAAAAATTATGACATCTCGTCATACTGGCCTGACTTGTCTGTCAAGGGTCCAACTGGGACTGATATTCAGCCCTGAGTATATCAACTCCAGGTTAACGATCAAAATCATCTACCGTAGTAACATAAAAACAACATCCAGGAAAAAAGAAGTTAAATCTTATCATTAGTTTTTGTTTGAACGTTATTTGCCAAAACTGAACCAGACACGTACGGTAATCCAAATTGTGAAGGTAAAATAAAATATTTTTGTTCGCTTAGCGTGGTAGGCTAATGTCTTTCAAATAAAAACTAATGTAAATCTTGAAGGCTCCTCTGCATTTGAGATGAAAGCATTGTTTTTTTTTTTTGTATTAAATGGACCATGGATGGCAGCATGGCAGGACTGTTTTTTGCTACAGCCATTTAACATTCTGCTTACATGGGTTTAAATAAATGGTAGAATAAGAGTTAATGCATTCTAAAGTGATCTGTAAAAAAGTCTTTAACAAATGTTTCATCTTTAAACAGGACATGACTGAGGCTGCTACACTGAGTGTCATTGAGAAAACTACAGTGGGCATCTACGTCATCAGAGAGATGCCTGGCAGTGACTGTCCAGATGTTGGCATAATCCTCGAGGGTGTCGTGGTGATGCAGGAACTTGATAACGTGGCCCTTGCTGTAGCCATGTTGTTTGGACTTTTCTACTCATTGAACATGAGGTACCCATCACAGTTACGCTACATCTTTGAGGTGATTCAGAAGGTGGTAATGGACTTGGATGCGATCCAGCTTTCCAGAAAAGCTCAAAACTTGAAAACAAAACTGGACTTGTAATGAAAACAAGGTTTACATGATGTGGTAAGCCACATGAGGACATTTAAATGTGATTTGATTTTCACATGGACTTGGATGTGATCCAGCTTTCCAGAAAAGCTCAAAACTTGAAAACAAAACTGGACTTGTAATGAAAACAAGGTTTACATGATGTGGTAAGCTCCACATGAGGACATTTAAATGTCAGTTGATTTTCACATTTTCAAAGGTTAATTCACTGTTTAATTTTCCATAAAAACAATTTATTTTCTTGTTTTTAAAAAGAATGTTCTTGGTGTTTATTTGCACTTGTTATAAAACAATTATATTGTTATATTCTGTTTCACTGATGTGGTCAGCTTTAGGTGAGAAGACATTTCATCTCACACTTGCTCCAACCTTTTTTATGGAGGTTCCAATTTTAAGGGTGAACAAGCAGCAGTTTTGTTTATAAAAATATATCTTTAATTATCTCATGTTTAGGAGAACTTGTTAAGAAAGTGAAATTATCTGTTATTCGTGATGTGGTCAGTTACAGGTGAGAGTACTGAAAGTCTCAAACTTGCTCTCCTGTTTTAAAAGCTTGAAATTCCAGGTGAATAATCGGCAGGAACTTGTGACCCGTTGATTTAACTCAAAAACTGCCATGTTTATTTCAGTTTACATTAACATTTTTGTTTAAAAATGAAAAGCTGTAGAGTGACATCAGGTTAGTTTGAAATGACTTGTTTGGTAATGTTCAAAACGAGTCGAGATTGGATATTTTCAATATGCTTCTTTGAACAAATGGCACTTCTTTTCTTTGAACAAACGACACTTTTTTTATTTTAACAAACGGCACTTTTTTTTTATTTGAACAAACGGCACTTTTTATATTTGAACAAACGGCACTTTTTATATTTGAACAAACGGCACTTTTTTTCCTTTTAACAAATGGCACTTTTTTTACATTCACTGTATTGTTGCTGTATAGTTTCTGGTTCATAAATAAAGGTTTTGAAATGAAACTGCTGATTTTTATTAAGAGGTAAAATGGTTAATGTTGTTTATGTTTAGAAAAGTTAGTGTTATTATCCTAGTAAATGTTTATTTAAATGTTAATTGGAACATTTCTGCATTTTTAAGTCAGTCCAACAGCTGCACTGAATTGTCAACTGTTGTAATATTTTAATTTTATCTAGACAATACGGACCTTCTTGAGCTGAATTTGTGTTTTTCAAAGATCGTGGCCTTTGACCTTTCTTTAAGAAGGTTAATTAGGGAAAATAGTCATTTTGTTTGTAAAGATTAAGGGTTGCTGGCAACTGTCTTGGAAGAGAAAAATGCAGTTTAGGAGACATTCGTAAAATTTAGTTTGACACTTGAATATAATACTAACATTTAAAATGAAGATAATGTGTAGTTTTTAATTAAAAAGTGGTATTTAAGTGAAAGTTATTAAATAGTGTTGGAATAAAGGGATAAAATTGTGTCAGATTAAAGTATTCCATAAGCTCAAATCATGTCGTCATAATGTGTTTAAATCACATTTCTTCAACACAATATATTCATCTTTTTCCAAAGTGAAAATTTTGTGTCAGATTAAAGTATTCCATAAGCTCAAATCATGTCATCCTAATGTGTTTCAATCACATTTCTTCAACACTATATATTCATCTTTTTCCAATGTTAAAATTTTGTGTTAATTTAACTTGATTGTTATTGGTGCTGCCAAAGCAAAATGTATGTGTGCAACCAATTTCCACCATTATATTACGTTAAACCAACAAGTTCTTTTTTTCAGTGCAGCTTACTCCAAAGTGGAACAAACCAGTTATGGTGGTGTGTTTCCTGGACTGATGAAGCCTTCTGGATGGAAGGTGAAACATTTCAGCACAAAAAAAGAAACTGTCCAGATGACGTGACTGTGAAAATTGTTAAAAAATGATGAATGATTGGTTGGCTGAAAAGTGTTTTAATAGGTTAATTCAAAACCATTGATCTGATTCCAAATCTGCCCCAAATTATCCCTCCGCCCAAAGCAATTTATTCCTGCAAAATCAGAATTGGGTGCAGCCAGCTGGAGTGACTGTTCTATGGCTTCAGCTTCCTGATGGTGGTTGGTCTTCTACTTTTTTAAAACTAGGCAGAAAATAAATGGGGGGAAAAAATCAGCGCATTTCAAGGAAAAGCTTTAAAAAATAAACCCTTATACATAATATTCCCAACGTCTTTAAAATATAGCAGAAAACTCGCTGCTGGCAGCAAAACATGAAGGAACGAGGGGTGGCTCAAGACTTTGGCACCGTACTGTGAAAGTTACTACGTGTGACTGAATGTCTCAGTTCATCTTGCAGCCCGTGTGGTGCAGCTTTCATGATTCCAGTCTCAGGGGGTTCAGTCCCATGAGTGGGACTCAGAGAACAGAAGGGGCCCGCCAAGCCCTGACGACACAATCACTGACCCATCTGGTCATCAGGCCGGCAGGGGAGCGCAAAGGATGCAGAGACCAAAGCTTTTCACAGACATCCATCTTCAACATGAGGCTGACAGATCACACAATGTCTGCTGAAGGTAGGAACGGTGCAAGGCAGCCACATACTGTGCAGGCGTCACATTTTATTGTGAGACGTGGTCTCGTCTGGGTCTAATGATAGAGGGCAGAGTCTGCAGCTACAGATATATGAAGAGAGCCGTATGAGTGGCAGTCTTCCTGCTGCTGTGTTGTGTATAATTTCAGGGGTCACCAACGTGGTGCCCGCGAGCACCCGGGTGCCCCCAAGGACCATTTGAGGTGCCCTCGGACCGGTTTTAAAAATAGCACAACTCACTACTAAGCTGCATTTAAAATTTCATTTTATTAAGTTGTTATTCTTTTTTAATATTTATATATATATTAAAATGTCTATTTTAAAAATATGTTCATAAAAATATGTTTATTATACAATTTTTTCAATTTACGCTTTGTTATTTCCGAAGAGTTTATAAAAATTGTGCCCTTTGTATGACTCCGTACCCAAGAAGTAGCTCTCAGTTTGGAAAAGGTTGGTGACCCCTGATTTAGAGCATAAACAACATGTTGAATTAGTCGTGACGTTTAGGCGCGAGTGGGAGGCTCGTCGAACATGACATTACACAGGAAGCGGGGTTGTAACTTGACCTCGATGCTGGTATGTCGTCTCTCCTCACACATGCACATCCGTGTAAATGTTGCTAATGACCTCTCTCATGACAAGTGTCTCTACAAGTAAACCTCGGCTCAAAAAGCTGCTCGCCCCATTAACGTCGGAGCAAAGCAAAAATCGGTCATGTTTTCTCCCCTTGTTGGCTGTGAAACCACTAACTTCTGAGCTTTGTCATGCCTCTGAAATCCCACAGCTTTAATGTGACCAAGGCTCGTTCCATGACTAAAGTCGACAATTTCCATACCAGCTTTGGAGTGGATCTAATTTATGAGATAAGATGCAAAATGCAGTTCCTTTACGCTCTTTAAATCTGTGACAAAAAGGGAGTGTCACAGTTGTTCTGACTCTTTTTGTGCTCATGAAGGGGTATTGAACGAGGAGCAAATCTTTGTCAGTGCACTGTTTAATAAGCAGCGTGGCACGCATCACTGACTCTTTGATTGAGCGTGTTTTGGTAATGACTTGAAATAAATATCCCCATAATAAGGTCTTTTTACTTGTACATGCAGAATCTGATAAATGATAATTACAGTTTCATATTTTCTCCATGACTAAAGGCTATTTTAATACATACCTACAGAAAGAAAAAGCAGGATCCCATGCAGCAGGTATTAATTATACCTCTGCTACAGCGTGATGCTACTGCCATCTATTGATGCTGGATAATATCCATTTAGTGACGTCTCCATGACAGTTTGCAGCTTCACTGTCCTGTTTAAGCTCTTCTCTGTGCACAAGACAACAAAGTGAGATCAATTAATAAACACACAAATAATAGGAAATAAATAAACCCCTTAAATCTAAAAAAAATTGCTGCAATAAATCAGTATGTATACAAACTTAATGATGCAGAATTCAGTGAGTTCATTCATGCAACAGATGAATTGTGTCCTGCAGGTTAGGAAAACATTTAAATAGATTAAATGAATAATAATTTCCTGACATGTTACATGCAAATTATTAAGTGGTATAGAGGTGTGTAAAAATTGAAAGGTAAAATGTCCTTTTGTGAAAGCTTTGGCTATACAAACTCCAAACAAACAAAGCATCAGCTGCACTATGCTGTTTAAAAACTAGTGAGATTATGATATAATAAAACACTTGTGAATTATTTACACAGCTCATGTATTGAGCCATTGTGGCATCATTTCTCTGTTGCTCGCTCAGGTTTCTGAAGCCTGGGACCTCTGAGCTTTTGTTAAAAAGGTCGTGCACAATACACCTGCACCAAACAACCAAGAGGGTGCTGAAGAATGAGAGGGACAAGGTGCTGCAGGAAGTACAAATCTAGACTGACACGCAGGTCATGACAAACCAACTGGACCATCTGGTGGTCAACATACCGATAAAGGCAGAGGTGATGGTCGCAAGCAGCAGTAACATCAAGAGAAAGAAGACAAAACGCTTGAGAAACACAAGAACTGATAGAGGAAAAAGAGAAGTTATGGAAAGACAAAACCTCAGTCAGTGAAGCTTGAATCGTTTGGTCAGGTTTGCATGGCTGACATCCAGGTGGCATATTTTTCATAAAGGATCTTTTATCAGCAGGACATTTTTTAAATCTAATCCATGCTTGTTACAAGAAGCACAGCCAGCAGTAAAAGTGCTTATAAGTCAGCTGTGGCTCTTGTATGAGCTCTTTGTGCGTTTACTGTGTAATCTGGATCAAAAAGTAAAGGTTATCAACACCTTTCACAGTGAATCACAGAGTATTTTACAATAAAATTCAGTAGAATAAAATAGAATTAAATACAAAATAATAAACAGATGCAAAATACTGTAGAAAGGCAATAAATAAAACCAAGCGGTAGGCCGATATCCCCCATCGCTGAGAGATTTGAATAGTGAATGTTTGTAGTTTTCGAGCAGAGGTGAGTTCCTTGACTGGACTTGAACAGGAAGTGCAAGTAAACCTTAAAACTTTTGTTTTTGCAAGATGTTCAAGGGGGTAGGAATTACACTGTGTATAAGAACAGAAGTAGTTTTTTTATTAGTATTTGCTTGTCCCAAGCAGTGCAGAGTGATGGATCCTGGAATCCCCACCACAGAATAATCTTTCACCACCCCACCAGTCACAAAAAACATTTAAGGAAGTTTTACTTTTACGCAATAATAAAATAAAATAAAAAATCTAGAAAACATAATTTCCTCAAATGATGGAGTGCCCGGTTTATATATACCGGTACAGTAGTGCCTTGTTTATCGCAAGTGCTCCGTACCCTGCTCCCCCTGGCGATAAGTGAAAAACAGCCAAGTAGGGAGACAGTAGTCCAAGTTCAAGTTCAGTAAACTTTGTCATGTGACAAATGACATGTGCCAGGATGCAATCAAACTCATCACCTGTTACTCCCAATCTCCCTCTTTTGATAAACAATTTAAATTTAGATACTGTAACATTTTAAATAAACAATCCATACAGCATGGATTGTTTATTAAAAATGTTACAGTATTTACATTTAAATTGTAGAGAAGTGCAGCAGGACATTAAAGGAAATGTAGATCTTGATCAATTACACTTCAACAACTGAACATAGAAATTCTTTAAAAAAAAATAGAAAATAACTTTTAACACTTGTATTTTGTGATTATAATGATTTTTATGATGTGACATACTTTGAATTTTAAGTTGGAAGACAAAAGTCGAGCGGTTCATCTGGACAGCAAAGTGTTAACCCTTCACAAAGCTGCTGCAGCAGGAGAAATGTGTGGCAGAGAAGGAGATCATGACAGGCTGCAGGAGAGACGTTCCCCCTGCACTTGTGGCCTGTACACAGGTGCACAAACATTTTAAATAATTTGTTTAAAATAAACAACCCATGGCTCATCCATCTATCAGCCAATTGTGACATGTCCAGTCTTACTTTGAAAAAACGTGATATAGTGAATCAGTGAAAACAAACCACGAAGTAGCAAGGGACTACTCTATATATATATATATATATATATATATATATATATATATATATATATATATATATATATATATATATATATATATATATATATATATATATACAAGCCCAAAACCAGAAAAGTTGGCACGTTGTGCAAATCGCAAATAAAAACAGAATACAATGACTTGCAAATCTTTTTCAACCCATATTCAACTGAATAGAATGCAAAGACAATATATTTAATGTTCGAACGGAGAAACTTTATTTTGTTTTGCAAATAACCATTAACTTAGAATTCAATGGCAGCAACACATTGCAAAAAAGTTGGCACAGGGACATATTTACCACTGTGTTACATCGCCTTTCCTTTTAACAACACTCAGTAAACGTTTGGGAACTGAGGAGACCAATTTTTGAAGCTTTTCAGGTGGAATTCTTCCCCATTCTTGCTTGATGTACAGCTTAAGTTGTTCAACAGTCCGGGGTCTCCGTTGTCGTATTTTACGTTTCATAATGCGCCACACATTTTCAATGGGGGACAGGTCTGGACTGCAGGCAGGCCAGGGGAGGACCCGCACTCTTTTGCTACGAAGCCACGCTGTTGTAACACGTGCAGAATGTGGCTTGGCATTGTCTTGCTGAAATAAGCTGGGGCGTCCATGAAAAAGACGTCGCTTGGATGGCAGCATATGTTGCTCCAAAACCTGTATGTACCTTTCAGCATTAATGGTGCCTTCACAGATGTGTAAGTTACCCATGCCTTGGGCACTAATGCACCCCCATACCATCACAGATGCTGGCTTTTGAACTTTGCGCCTATAACAGTCCTGATGGTTCTTTTCCTCTTTGGTCCGTAAGACACGACGTCCACAGTTTCCAAAGACAATTTGAAATGTGGACTCATCAGACCACAGAACACTTTTCCACTTTGCATCAGTCCATCTCAGATGAGCTCGGGCCCAGCAAAGCCGGCGGCGTTTCTGGATCTTGTTGATGAATGGCTTTTGCTTTGCATAGTAGAGCTTTAACTTGCACTTACAGATGTAGCGACGAACTGTAGTTACTGACAGTGGTTTTCTGAAGTATTCCTGAGCCCATGTGGTGATATCTTTTACACACTGATGTCGGTTTTTGATGCAGTACCGCCTGAGGGATCGAAGGTCACGGGCATTCAATGTTGGTTTTCGGCCTTGCCCCTTACGTGTAGTGATTTCTCCAGATTCTCTGAACCTTTTGATGATATTACGGACCGTAGATGGTGAAATTCCTAAATTCCTTGCAATAGCTCGTTGAGAAAAGTTGTTCTTGAACTGTTCGACAATTTGCCCACGCATTTGTTCACAGAGTGGTGACCCTCGCCCCATCCTTCTATGTGGATGACTGAGCATGTCAAGGAAGCTGCTTTTATACCCAATCATGGCACCCACCTGTTCCCAATTTGCATGTTCACCTGTGGGATATTCCAAATAAGTGTTTGATGAGCATTCCTCAAATTTCTCTGTCTTCTTTGTCACTTGTGCCAGCTTTTTTGAAACATGTTGCAGGCATCAAATTCCAAATGAGCTAATAATTGCAAAAAATAACAAAGTTTACCAGTTCGAACGTTAAGTATGTGGTCTTTGCAGTGTGTTCAATTGAATATAGGTTGAAAAAGATTTGCAAGTCATTGTATTCTGTTTTTATTTGCGATTTCCACAACGTGCCAACTTTTCTGGTTTTGGGCTTGTATATATATACATATATATATATATATATATATATATATATATATATATATATATATATATATATATATATATATATATATATATATATATATATATATATATATATATATATATATATATATATGTGTGTAGTCCTTGACTTACGACGGTCTCGAGTCACGACGCATCTCCCATAAAAATTGTTTTTACTATTATTATTTTGAAATTTTATTTTGAAAAGCCGAGTCACGCAGTTTCCAGTTTTACATATTAAACGTAAGCCTGGCACTCGCCTTCCTGCACAGCTCCGCTCAATTCTCATTTCCCTTCACTGCTCAGTCTGGGACTTCTCCCATAGACAACGATTTCTCCGGCTGATTTTTGACCGGACCAATCAGAGAACAGAAGGGGCGGAGTTTTTGGCCCCTAACCCACGCCCCCACCTGTCCCAGCGCGCAGCCAGCGAGCATTCGCATGTTCTCATTCAAAGCGATGCAAAGCGATGCAGGACTGTTTTATATGTGACACAAATGTATTAATTTCCCCTTCTTAATCCCTTATCTGGAGTTTTCTTTTGTTTTTTTGGCCAAAAGTCAAGTGATCGCTCCCTCCTCCCTCCTCCTCCTCTCCCTCCGCTGATGAGGAAATGCCTCAGGTTGTCACGAGAGAATTAAACTCGGGTTTTACGTTGCTGCCCGAGTCCCATCAGATTTTCTGGTCTTCTGGTGTGCTGGACCAGCGATCCATGGTTTTATTTTATTTTTTTAGAACGTTTTATTAACATATAAACACAGAATATGCAGCGGCAGGCTGCAGCGAGAGAAAATGCAGCAGGAGGCGGAGCAGATGTCAAGTTCAACAGACCACGGGGGAGCAGCCATATATGGCTCTGAGGGGCAGGAAGCAGAATGCTTTTCCCTGTTCAAAATTTTTCTAAGATCCAATGGTTTTGTTCCTCAGCAGAGGCCACGCCTCCAGCAAAAATCGGTTCTCTATGGAGAAAGTCCAGACCCTAGTACGAAGCAAAGTGAAGGACAAGGGTCTGGTTTTAACCAGGTTAAACGTAGCTGCTGTGGAATTCTGCCCTGTACTCTCTAAAAAAGCTAAGTCTGGTCCTCTGGACATTTAAAAAACAAAACAAAACTGTACTGTGAACCCTGTTTTACGTCGTAAACGGAACGGAATACGGCAGATGGACCGAGCTGGACGGCGGTTTTACGTCGTAAACGCAATAGAGAATACGGAGGAGGGACGGACGGCTTCACCACAGCTTCCCAGTAGAAAATTAACTATTTTTCCCCTTCATTATGGCTCCCAAATGTATGTGTTTTTTGATAATTATGTAGGGTACTGTGTTAGGATAGGCTAAGTGCTTGGTAAAATACAGTACTGTACGTATAAGGCGTAGTATGTACGTATGTTCTGACTTACGTCGAAATTCGGTTCACGCCGCCGCGTAGGAACGGATCTCTGTCGTAAGTCGAGGCCTACCTGTATGTATATACAGGTAACCCCAGACCTACGAACGAGTTCGGGACCTAAGAACCGTTCGCAGCTCGATCCTGTCGTAGGTAGGGGGTGAAAATTGCGTCCCGTTCGTAGGTCGTTATTCCGTTCGTAGGTCGCGGAAATACCGCTAACG
Source organism: Garcialebias charrua (assembly GCA_038048925.1). NCBI lineage: Eukaryota > Metazoa > Chordata > Actinopteri > Cyprinodontiformes > Rivulidae > Garcialebias > Garcialebias charrua. The sequence continues at coordinate 25,903 of JBBPBX010021055.1, read as the reverse complement.
GTGCGCCGCGCACACATTTAACAGCATGAGACTGACATACTGGGCCATAAACATGCACAGAACTTTATTTACAAACACTTATCTAAACCATTACACCACACATGCATCCATAAACACACACAGTAACTGTACATCAGTAACTTCACATCAGAACTGCAGGAAATCAGCTGGAAATCACATCAGCAAAATGATGTCAACAATCACACATGAACACTTCTCAAAGTGCAGCTTTTAACATCAGAACAGCAGCAAATCAGGGACTCCCATCAGCAAAATGATGTCAACAATCACACATGAACACTTCTCAAAGTGCAGCTTTTAACATCAGAACAGCAGCAAATCAGGGACTCACATCAGCAAAATGATGTCAACAATCACACATGAACACTTCTCAAAGTGCAGCTTTTAACATCAGAACAGCAGCAAATCAGGGACTCACATCAGCAAAATGATGTCAACAATCACACATGAACACTTCTCAAAGTGCAGCTTTTAACATCAGAACAGCAGCAAATCAGGGACTCACATCAGCAAAATGATGTCAACAATCACACATGAATCCATAAATCCATCAGCAGCATCACATCTATCAGAAACATGTTGCAACCATCATGTTTTTGAAACCAGTGCGTTGATGAGTGTCCATGTGCATGAGAAAGAAGTCCATGAACTCAGAAAAAGCTAGAAGCAGCAGAAAAATGAAACAAAATTGCCTTACTTTGACTGAAGTGTAGGTAGACAGATGTTTTTCTCATGATCAAACCTGCATCTGATGGAACTGCTTAGCCATTGCTCAACAATGAATGTGTCACGCCCATGCCCAACTAACAACAGCCAAGGGGCAATCCCCTCCCCCACCTCGCCGATTGCCGTGTGTGACGCAGTTACGCCGTAGCTCGATTATATACTTGTAATGGGGCTCGTTCGTAGGTCACGTATTTTCTGCCGTACGTCGATGGCATTCTTCTACTTTGGCTCGTTCGTAGGTCCCGTGGTTCGCAGGTCGGTGGAGTCGTAGGTCGGGGGTTCCCTGTATATATATATATATATATATATATATATATATATATATATATATATATATATATATATATATATATATATATATATATATATATATATATATATATATATATATATATATATATATATATATATATATATATATATATATATATATATATATATATATATATATATATATATATATATATATATATATATATATATATATATATATATATATATATATATATATATATATATATATATATATATATATATATATATATATATATATATATATATATATATATATATATATATATATATATATATATATATATATATACATATATATATATATATATATATATATATATATATACATATATAATATATATATATATATATATATATATATATATTATATATATATGTATATATATTAATGATGGGAAAGTTAACGCGTTAACTCATGAGATTAATGTAAAATGATTAATCCGTTAATATTATAAAAATGAAGATTAATCCCGCTTTCAGTCTAGTGGCGGCAGTAATGCGCTTAAAGTCGTTTGCCAACCGCCAGCAGAAGAAGAGAGCAGCTCGCCTCCCGTGCAACTGATATGCGCATGCGCAGTCACTTCTGGAGCGACAGACTCGGATTGAAAAGATGAACGATAGTCAAAAAAGTGTGCTTGGTGGCAAATTTCTTTTTAAAAAACACCCCGATGGAAGCGTGGATAAAACCAAGGTGGTATGTACATATTGCAACGATGAATTATCTTTTCACCGAAGCACAACCAGTTTAAAATACCATCTTCGGGCGAAGCATGTTTTCGCTGAAGCTAGCAAGAATGCTAATTCGGCAGACAACGCTAGCGGAGTTTAGCCGTCCAAAAGTTAACAAAACCACAACAGAGAAGCTGGAATTCAACTCTGGACATGATTAAATGGATTCAGCACAACAAAGATCCACTGAGAGCAACACTGGCCCAGCAAAAGCACAACTTAACCCCAGCTAAATATGACAAGTTGGCAAAACTAGAAGATCTGCTGGAGCCCTGCAGGTGAGTTTTTTTTTTCTTCCTACATTTTAATAATGAATCTAACACAAATGATAATAGATTAATCCTACTATATAGACATGTTCAAGGGCTATAATCAAAAATGTAATATAAGTTGCATGATCATTATTAATAGTATTCAGTAATTTAACTGTGGTGTGTTCTTGCACTGTAGGTACATCACACAGCTCCTAGGTGGGGAAAAGTACGTGTCTTGCTCTGCTGTGCTACCTGCGCTCTGCCATCTTCTGCGTACAATGGAGGTGTCAGATGAGGTAGGTTACAATAAATGTGACTGTAAATATGTTACACAAGTGGACTTTAGGTTCATTTGAAATGCAGAAAAAAATGTTTAGCTCTGTCATCTGAAAATGTTAACAAGTTAGTCTGCCTAAGTGACTGGTTGAAGGTTGAGTGCGTTACGATAAATGTGACTGTAAATATGTTACACAAGTGGACTTTAGGTTCATTTGAAATGCAGAAAAAAAGATTAGCTCTGTCATCTGAAAATGTTAACAAGTTAGTCTGCCTAAGTGACTGGTTGAAGGTTGAGTGCGTTACGATAAATGTGACTGTAAATATGTTACACAAGTGGACTTTAGGTTCATTTGAAATGCAGAAAAAAAGATTAGCTCTGTCATCTGAAAATGTTAACAAGTTAGTCTGCCTAAGTGACTGGTTGAAGGTTGAGTACGTTACGATAAATGTGACTGTAAATATGTTACACAAGTGGACTTTAGGTTCATTTGAAATGCAGAAAAAAAGATTAGCTCTGTCATCTGAAAATGTTAACAAGTTAGTCTGCCTAAGTGACTGGTTGAAGGTTGAGTACGTTACGATAAATGTGACTGTAAATATGTTACACAAGTGGACTTTAGGTTCAATTGAAATGCAGAAAAAATGTTTTTCTATATATGTATATTGTGGGCTTACTCTATTGTTTACATGTTATAAATTGTTTGAAACATTACTTCTTTAAACCTTGCAGAGTATGAAAAACTGGTTTGAGACAATAAAACGTTTTCTTCAACATTTTATTGAACACCGTCATACTTACATTTCAAGCATACAAAGTTACCGGCAAGCATTGTGATTAATCTGATTAATCTGATTAATCACAGTCCCCAGAGTGTGATTAATCAGATAAATTTGTTTAATCTTTTCCCATCCTTAGTAATATTACATGTGGAGTCCTTCAAGCTTCTGTACTGGGACCTAAGTTGTTTACTTTATATGTGAATGACTTAGTAAATGTATCAGGACTTTTTTTATGTATTTTATTTGCTGATGATACAACATTTTTTATTCAGGAAAATATATAAAAATAATGTTGAACATAGTACAGACAGAATTTGAAAGAATACAACATTGGTGTCAACAAAACAAACTGTTAAATTTAGAAAAAACAAATTACATGATATTCAGTAATATGAAGACTGATGGTGATCTTTCATTTAAAGTAAATGGTATTGAGATCGGTAAAGTCAGTGAGGTGAAATTTTTGGGTGTCATCATTGATGACAAGTTGTCATGGAGAACTCACATTAATTACTTACGAACAAAAATATCAAAATCTATTGGAGTACTATATAAAGTGAAGGAGTTATTTAATGACAAAGCCCTGTTTTTTATATAATACATTAATTCTTCCTCATTTGATTTACTGTATTGAAGTTTGGGGTAAAGCTTGTAAGACAATCACAAATCCGGTCTTTATTTTACAAAAAAGAGCTATAAGAATTATCACTAGAAAAGATTACACCATCCATCAAATATATTGTTTTGTAAATTGAAAAATTTGAAATTCTATGAATTGGTTGATTATAAGATTTTAATATTTATGTATAAGGCCCACAAAAACGTATTACCTTCCAACATTCAAATTAAATTTGTTAAAAGAGAGAATTATTTTTTTTAAGGGGATGGAAATGTTTGTGAAGCCACGGTTTCGAACTTGTTTGAAGGAGAGATGTACTTCAATCCAGGGTATAGGTTTATGGAATGGTTTGGAGGATGACTTTAAAAAATATCAGATCTCTGTGTATATTTAAGAGAAACGTTAAAACTAGTTTTTTGAAGATATATGATCAAGTATAATTGAATTTAAAGAAACTGCTGTTTGAGCTGATGTATTTTTCTTGTTAGTATTACTCAAAATATTTAAAACAAAATATAATATAAAATACATTTTATATTATATTTTGTTTTAAATATTTTGAGGATAAAAAGGAGCAGACATCATAAGATTTATTCTTCTTCTGCTTCTTTTCATTTTGATTTGTGTTTTATTGTAAACATTTTTTTGTATATTAAATGAATAAATGAAATGAAAATGAAATGAAATGAACCTCTGTGAGACAGAGGTTCTGCTGTGGGTCTCTCCTCACCTCATCTCCGGCCCCAGGACAGAATGTCTGCGCAGCATGGCTCTGGCCTGGGCACTGCTCACATTGGAGGTGGGCTCTCCATTGATGGCCAGGATGATATCCCCCACCCCCAGCCTGCCATCCTGGCAAACAGAGCCCCCTTGGACCACGCTCCGGACCAGCATGCCTGTGCCGTCCTTGATAGCGCTCACCGACATCCCTGCCAACACGTGCACAAACACACAAAGCACAGACAAAGCACATACAGGCACGAGTGAATGGAGGGTACGAGCGCCTTGACTGCACGCCAGACAGACAGACAGCCGCCCAAACACCTGACGCTCGCCGTCATTAGCATAATCAAGACAGACACAAGGCAGATTAACACACAAACACCGCCACACATGCTTGACATTTGCACAGTGTCCTTCTTCACAGACACACTTACCCAAGCTGAACACACACTCACACACACTCACGCCGGCAAAGGGCAGAGGACACAGGTGACCGAAGGAGCAACACATGCCTTTCACACAAACACCAGACTTTGGCATTATCAGTTTGGACACTAGGTGGATTACACAAACACTTCATTAATGAGAACAGGCAGACGCAGGTAAATCTGTCTCCACAAACATGGGTGCATGCCTCGTGCACACGCATTCACACCTCGAAGAAGGGCATTAGACAGTCTTGACTAAGGCGGACAACACGGCTACGGACTAACGATGCACATCCACAACACTATGCTCGTACATAATTTGAAAGTGGTCAAAAAATGACTTAGTGCTTATGTTTTTTTTTACTTAAATAGTTTATTGTTTTTTGTTTTTGTTGTTACATTCAAATTGCAATACAACCATAGTGCCTGGAGTACATTAAACTGGACACACAATCACTGTCAAACAAAAAAAGGGGACAAATCGAACAGAAACAGAAGAACTCTGAATATTTTATGATCAATATTTCAAAGTCCAAACAGGCTGAAGGACTGCGACACAGCATTACAATACATACTCTATTACAAGTTCTGCTAAAAGAAAATTTAGACAGAATAAATGGTAAATGTCCATTTTAACATCAATTGTGTGTTTTTTAAGCCCAACAACTTTTCTTCTTATGACAACTTAACGCGATTGTTCAGATATTTTAAAATGGGGTTTTTTGGAATGATATGGAACAATTATTATGTTATCAGTTGTAAAGAGCTCTTTGAACACTAAATGAAGATGAATTCTGATTGGAATAACAAGCTCGCCATTTTAATACAAGTCCAATCTTTAACATTTCAAAGCTGTATAAACCATTGTTTTATTAACATTCATATTGCTGTCAATAATGTTTCACAGTTGTTCTGGCAGAAATAGTCCAGTATTCCTGTAGGAAGTACCAAGACTGCTCAGGAAAGGCTGCAGCTAGCTCATTCTGCCACCGCTATCCCAAAACTGATGATGATTAAAGTGCAAAATAACATTCCCATCAACTGCTATAAAATGTTTAGGACTGGACTTTAATTTACTTTGTCATAGAACTCATTATGACCTCGTCAATTACCGTAAATCAGAATCAAACTTTATTTCTTCAAACGGAGATCATTCATGAGCTATCTGCATCAAGTTAGTTATAATAGTTTATGTATTTTCCACAAACCCCACTCTTAAAGAGCTGAACTGTGACTTTAAGACTGAGTTGTACATCCACTGGTTCACACATGGGAAGTACAGTATCTGTAAAGACAGAACAGGCTTCTTATTGTAATGTTGGAAATAGGCAAGGCAAGAAAAAAAAAGGACAAGTCTTTGCTAACTCCTGCTCTAAAGCCGCCCTGTTGTGTAAAAACAAATAATGATCACAGAAACTGGACATTCAGTCATAGAACATTCATAAATAGCACAAATTATTTAAAAAATTGGGTATTTTCTTGTTTTTCATACACTTGGGATACATATTGTGAGTAAGCCTATGGAAACCTGCAAAAGTTTGGGCAGAACAGCCATGAAAAGTTTGCTTTTCTCTACAACACTGAGTCACTATCACAAACTGAGTGCCAATCAAAAAATCTGAAGGTTTCTCAAGTGATGTGAGCTCAAATGAGTTTTAGGATTTGCAACCTGCCTCCCACACGATGACCACTGGAGACTGGCACCAGCTCCCCCAAGAGCCAGAAAGGAAAAATGGGAAAATAAACTGGATGGATGATGTTTATTTTTAATTTTTATGATGGCATCATAATTTAAAGGTCCAGTGGATTAAAATCATTTGAATTTACTGCTACAGCTCAGACATGACAACAAATTCAATATTTTAATTTCAGTAGAAACTAAATGTTCTAAAGCTTGTGTTTAGTTTTTGTTTGAGGCTATAATCTCACTGAACTCCAAGTTACAGTTTGTACTGAGCTTATTGGGGCTAAAGAACTCTCATAGAATAAGGAAATGCAAGAAGGTGCAAATATTATGTTTAAGAAGACGGATGTAAATGTTTTAAGATTCCTCAGTTGAGAATATCTTTAAATAAATATGGGTATTTCATGCATGCCACATGTCCTGGGGACATATTTTGTTTTATGTTTTCCATAAAATGACAATTAAATTGAAAATAAAATTGAACTGAAACAGATTTATGAAAGTATGGTAGAAGTCAAAGTAAAAAAAGAAGTTCCCTTATCAGTCAGTCACTTCGGTGCAACATAAATGCTATGGTAAATTGCGCTCCACGCGATTACTTGAATAAATACAATCATGCCTTTACGGCAGGGGCGTCAGCGTCATGCCAGAGACCCTGCCCTCTGGGTATTTGAGGTGCTGACGCCCATCCTACTTCCTCTTATTGCCCTTCACGAGGGCAGAGGCCAGTGAACCAGACCCAACCATGAAACGGGCTGGAGTCAGGAGGTCTGCTCGTATCCAGAATTTGCACCCCCTCTGGACCATAACTCCCCACAAAAAGAGGAAAAACAGGCATTCTGTTCCGCTTTTGCCCAATAATGATAGCGGATTGCTTCTGCCTCCCAACGCTCTCGGTCAGAGAGGTATGGAGGTACATCTGCAGGAGGGCCCTCTCCCTAACTTGGTTGGCCCTCAAGGGGCCACAGAAATCAGGACCCTCGAGGAGGAGCTGGTTCCGCCACCTGCTCCTCTCCAGGGACCCGCCACGTCACCAGAAGGAACAGCCTCGCCGCTTATGCTGAGAACTGTGGCAAATTTCAGCTTGGTGGCTGAGAGAAACAAACTGGTGGCCTCAGGCCTGCCCGAGAACATGGTAAATACCATTCAAAATGCACAAGCTGTGTCAACACAGTCTCTCTATGTCTGGAAATGGCGTGTTTTTGAAGCTTGGTACATGGAAAGAAATATTATTTCTTATTCATGTGACTTAGTCCAGCTCCTCACCTTTCTTCAAGACCTGCTGGAGAAAGATTGTTCTTTCTCAACCATCAAGGTGTTTTTATCAGCTATTTCAGCTTGTCACGAGGGCTGGGGGAGCAGGACGCCTGGCGCGCACCCGCTCATAATAAGATTTATGAAGGGCGTGCTAAGGAAGAGACCCCCCAGCAGGATCTTGACCCCTGGATGGGATCTTAGTCTGGTCTTGGGGGCTCTCTGTGATCCCCCATTCGAACCACTGAGCGACATTAAGATAGATCTATTATCTTATAAGACCGCTCTGCTATTGGCCCTGTGCTCGGCGAAACGTGTGGGTGACCTCCATGCTCTGTCCGTGCACCCAATGTGTACCAGGTTTGCCCCTGACGGGTCAAAGGTCACCCTAAGGCCTAATCCTGCGTATATCCCGAAGGTCTTGACTCTGAACCCCAGAAGTCTGGACTTTGATCTCTCTTCTTTTCCTCCTGCTCCTGTCCTCACTCAGGAACAGAAAAGGCTGAAGGCACTCTGCTCCGTGAGGGCTTTAAGCGCTTACATGCAGAGAACAGCTGAATGGAGGAAAACAAACCAACTGTTTGTGTGCTTTGTGGCCCCAGCTACTGGTAGGGCCCTATCAAAGCAGCGCCTCTTACACTGGGTGACTGAGGCCATAAAAAGAGCGTACAGTAGCAAAAGTCAACAGGTGCCCTCTGGAGTGCGTGCTCACTCCACTCGGGGCTTGGCCACCTCATGGTCATTGTTCAAGGGTGTACCAGTTGCAGACATCTGTGCGGCTGTGAACTGGAGCTCTACAAATACGTTTGCAAAGCATTACAGTTTGGACGTTACTGCATGTGATGTCACTCAGGCTGTCCTTTCTAACACACAGTAGAAAGCGGCCTTGAAATGCCTATTGAATAAAGGCAGACGTTCACACTAGGATGCATTAATTACATAATATAGATTTGTTTTAATTTGGCTGGGCTTGCAGCAATAAGCTTCTAAAATACTTTTTTTAAAGTATTATTATTATTGTGGAAAACATTTTTAAAAAGAAGCAAGAACCATGTATTCAACAAAATGGTATTTTGCAAAGATGTCATCTGCAATACTTTGCTCATGGGCCCAAACTTTTGCATGCCACTATTTACTGACGGTTTTACTTTAATTTAAAGTTGTTAACAAAAAAGCAAGAAAATAAGAAAAGGAAATATGTGACGCCCTAAACGTCTGAGTTTTCAGAAGACTTTGCTTCATTAAGCCTCTTAGCACAAAAACCTGAACCCTAAAACAGATGAAATCAAAGAATGCAGTTATTGCTGTGACCTTGATTTTCTCTACCACATTTACATACCCCCCCCCCACACACACACACACACACACACACATAGGTGGCATGTGACTAGAATACAAATGTTTGTTTTTCTTGTGCTTTGCATACTGTCTTTAGATAAAAGTGCAGGAGGCTTCCACCCTTCTGTTTCCCTGTCATGTTCCACCAGCAGAACACTGGACTCGCAGTTAAAACAACTTCTTACAAGAGTGGAAAATAAAACATATTTGATTACTTTACATATATTACGGGTTTTCACATGACTTCTAGATATTTCAAAATATTTCCAAAACCCTTTCTTCACACTTGTATTTGTTTCTCATCCAAACACACACACAGACACACACATATATCATCTCTCAGGTATGAGGACATTTCACCACTCCTCTTCAGGGCAATCTTCATCACCACCTCCTATTAGCGTCACAATGGCCATGCCTGCGATGTACACGCACCAAGACATCATCGCCAAGAGAAAGACGGAGAACATACCAAGGCTACGGTTGCCCCGGACAACAGTGATTGTCTTCTCAAAGCTTGTGCGATGAGGCAGAGGTGGAGCTTGCTGCACATTGTCATCCTCCATTGCACTGCAGTGATACCACAGCTGGTTTTCCTATGAAAGAGACAAGAAGAGGACGGAGTGAATGCATGACAGAAGGGTGACCACCAAAACAGGGGTTTATAATCATGCTGGAGCTTTGAGGTCTTACACTGACATCAACTTGATGTCAAAAGTCAGTACATCTAGCTCCTTATGGTTCAAAACAGTCTAATCACTCAAAGGATTTGAATGCATTATAAGAAAAAAAAATGACAGTAAAGAAAACACTGATAGATCCTTTATGCACCTGTAGACCAGCCCTGGGCATGTCCTAGCCCATGGGCCACATCACACCATTGGTTATCATAACAGGGAGGCCAGTGGAAAATCAGAAATCATAAATAATTCTGTACACAAACACAAATTTTAATCTTAGCAATGTTTGCAATGCTTTTGTTTCGGAACCAAGTGCTTTGAGGTTTAGATAGCTTTAGGCTACTGCATGTGGCACAGCCAGTAATGAGTTTCCAGGTGGGCCTGACTGAAAGCAGGTCAGCCACCAGATTCAGCATTTGTGAAAATATGGAAAACTAGAACAAGGTTTATTGGTATGTTGACCCTGAAATGCTGTTAACTAATATATTTCTCAGCATGAATGCAGAAATTCAACATAAAATAGATGATTCCTAAGACTTATTTTGTTGGCTTTGTTGGCTGTTGAATTTGAGTCTACTGTACTTTAGTTGGTTGGTTGATCATCAATATGGCAGCTTGTACAAACTCCAGTATTTTAGACAACCAAAATCCCAGCTTTTCTGACGTACACAAGCTAAAAGAGTTAGCATCCTGACTGGATGTTGGTGATGCTTCACTGATGCTTCAAGAACTGTTTTACTAAACATGACCATGTGTGAAGATAATTTTAGCAGAGAGGATCTGTACTCTTAGATTTGATGGAGCTGAGATGTAGACATAGCAGTACTTGGGTGAGATTTATGGTAGATAGTGGTCCACTCCTGTTGTTTGTCTACATCAGCATAAGGTTGCCAGGACATACGTGACCAGGGCACCAAAGGTTAGTAAGCAGTGATAAATCCACCTTGGCAGGGACAGGAATTGTGCATTAAAAATCTTGTTTTCTATTATGACAGATAGCTTACCAGATAATATTTTGGCATAAGGTTATTTTTCATGTTTGCAGTGACAATCCACCCATTTTGTTTTTTTGTAAAATGTAATATGTAATAGCAAATGCTTTAGACTGGTGCTGGGAAAACAATGACATCAAAGATAAGATACTATCTCTAGTTGGAACCAACTCAGTTTTTCTCTCTCATTCTTCTTAAACTATTTTAATGTGTGATATATGTGAATTGAAAATGGACTGAGTTATTTACTTATTTTGTTATTATAGAAAATATTGTTTGAACTGTTATTAGACAAATAAGGAGCAGATTTAAGATGTATTCTTCATCTGCTACCTTTCATTTTATTTTTTATTTTTTCTATTATAAATATGTTAATTGTTGTATTTCATATGATAAAATGAATAAATGAATAAAACAAAACAAAACAAACAAACTGCAAATTAACTCTCCCTTACTGCCATTGTTTATTGTAATTATTGTAGCACCATTCTGTGTTTGTCTGATGCCTCGAGGATTATATCTAATGACATTCTGGTCCAACATTATTGTATTCATCTGCACAAACTCCAGGACCAATGCAAAATGCTGCAACATCTCAAGCAAACACTATTTTATTAGTTCAAAACACAAACGTTCATGTTCAATATCCCAGGTATAAAATCCAACAATGTTCAGTCAGGTCATCTGAATGGTTTCTTTTTTTCTGAGATGTTTCATCCTTCATTCAAAGGACCTCTTCAATCTGAGGAGCCACCTAACAAAACTGATTTCCCTATTATTGTTATTGTTATTGTTATTGTTATTGTTGTTGTTGTTGTTGTTGTTGTTGTTGTTGTTGTTGTTATTATTATTATTGTTATTATTATTATAAGCCTTTTTATGTCCCTGCCATATTTGCATTACAGTTTTTTACATACATTATATACATAGTTCCCATGTGACGTCACATCTGTGGGTTGTCCTGTTTGACCCTCCCACTTGTAGGTTTAGCTGCAGTTTGAGCGCATTCAAATGGATGTCCATTTTTCACGTTGTTTTTTTTGTTAATTTCTAATTAATTACAATGGTTACTTCGTGTTGTGTCAGTGGGTTCCAGTCGGGTAGACGTTTGGGCAACGCGCAGGTTTCACTCAATCAAAAAAAAAAGTAAACATGAAGGATTTATCTCATCGGAGGAGCTGACAGCTGCAGCTTGCAGCCCCAACTCTGCTCGGATCTGCTCTGAAGACATCTGCCTTTGGCCGGTAAACAAAATATTCTACATAAATCATTTTATGAAACAATGTTAGAGTACAACTGTCTGTGTGTTAGAGCTGGTTTTTTTTTCATTATTTAGCGACACCGTCTTGCATGCTGTGGTTAGCTTAGCATCTCGCTAACGCAACAATGGCTGGCCTCACGGTCCAAGCCGGTCCTCCGGACCGGCATGGAGACCACCCCAGTGGGGAAAGGAGGACTGGAGCCAAGTCGTGCGGGCGACGCGTCGGTCCCATGGGACGTGGACGTGTAGGAGGAGCAGGAGTAAACAGTTGAGCAGGAGGAGCAGGAGTAAACAGTTGAGCAGGAGGAGCAGGAGTAAACAGTTGAGCAGGAGGAGCAGGAGTAAACAGTTGAGCAGGAGGAGCAGGAGTAAACAGTTGAGCAGGAGGAGCAGGAGTAAACAGTTGAGCAGGAGGAGCAGGAGTAAACAGTTGAGCAGGAGGAGCAGGAGTAAACAGTTGAGCAGGAGGAGCAGGAGTAAACAGTTGAGCAGGAGTAAACAGTTGAGCAGGAGGAGCAGGAGTAAACAGTTGAGCAGGAGGAGCAGGAGTAAACAGTTGAGCAGGAGGAGCAGGAGTAAACAGTTGAGTAGGAGGAGCAGGAGTAAACAGTTGAGCAGGAGGAGCAGGAGTAAACAGTTGAGCAGGAGAAACAGTTGAGCAGGAGTAAACAGTTGAGTAGGAGGAGCAGGAGTAAACAGTTGAGCAGGAGGAGCAGGAGTAAACAGTTGAGCAGGAGAGCGCAGGAGTAAACAGTTGAGTAGGAGGAGCAGGAGTAAACAG
>JBBPBX010021054.1:28890-42747 GCA_038048925.1 Garcialebias charrua | reverse complement strand
AGATGCAGAATCAGGTCCAGAGCCAGTGGACCCTGATCCTCAAGGCCCGGATCAAAAGGCTGAAGTTGATGAGCCAGACTGGATTGATAAGGTTTTAGGACAGCTTGCAGAAAAATTTACAGATTATGGTAAAACGATGCCTGAAATGAATCCACCAACGTTATGCTCTGAGCTGACAAAAGTGGCAAGCGGTGGCTCGAAAAAGGAAGCAAAAAAGGTCAGTATGGAGCGCTTAGCAAAGCTGGCCCTGTTACTAAAGGCAAGGTTGGACCAGGAAGTCAGAGAAAATTCAGCTCTAGAGCATGATTTGAAGCGTGAACAAAGAAAACGTAAGGCGGAAAGATCAACATTAAATGTTGATTTACAACTAGCTCGAGCTGAAGCTGAAAAACTGCAGGTGGAGGTTCAGTCACTAAAACAGTCTCAGGCGAACGATACGACTCAACTGGTTTGCGATCTTAAACAGGCTGAGATTGAACGTTTAACTAAAAGTTTACAGGAGACAAGGGAGACACGGGATGACCTCATGAAATGCCAAGATCATACTTTAAAGTTATACGAGGCGACCAAACAGCAAAATCTCAGGATTAATGCTCAACATGATGCGGCCGTTCTTGAAAAAGAAGAACTCCACAGTCGGTGTTGTGACTTACAACGCGAGTCTATAGACGACCGAGCGGAATTAAAAGAGTGCAGGGAGAAGCTGGCCTCAACTGAATACAAATTAAACCAAGAAAAGAAAAAACGTCTGGCATTAATTAAGGGTCAGTCTCTAGATGAGCCCAGACCTCCAACACCACCGCCTAGAACATCAACTCCATCACCTAAACCACCACGCCGTCCCTTAGGGCCTCTAAAACCGACAATCCCACCGGATGCACCGGTAAGTGGATCTGATAATAACCCACAAATACCTCTATCAATGGCTGAACTACGGAATATGGCTAAAAGCATTCAAACCTTCGCTCCTGGCCCGATGGGCTCACATGAAACCAAGATCTATCTCGATGACCTTGATTTCCAGCTTCAACGCTTCCCAGAAGCTACAGCTGATGATAGAATCTGTCTGTTAAGGTTAACATCGGACAGGACAGTGCATGCTTTCATGAAGCGTCAACGAGAAGCAGTGATGAAAGACTACAGTCTTCTCTGTGCTGCGCTGATAAAGGAGTTTACTCCTTGCACGGGGCCCGATGGCATCATAGCAGCAGCTGACATCAAGCAAGGTAGGAATGAACACCCAAGGTCATATTATGACCGAATATTCCGTGCCTATTTCGGCGACAGATGCGAACCTGAAATGGAGGAGGAGGTAGGGTTTAAGTATATTTTCAGCCAAAACCTCTGCCCTGACATAAGGGAGAAAGTTCATGTCAGCGCGAACTACAAACGGAGGTCCATCGATGAAATAAGAGAGTGTGCGATAGATGTTTTTACAGGTCGCACACCAAACAAAACACCCTTTGAGGTGTGCCCGGGTGAGATGGTCAAATCCAACTCACTAGAGCTGGAAGGGGCGCGGAAAACGACTCCTTTTCCTACAAAAGGTGAGAAAAAACAGAATTTTCGACCTGACAAAACACGTAGCGAAGGTGTCCGCTGGAACTATGACCCGAAGTGGCTCAGACAAGACCCAGAGTTCGGAAGACGATATCAAAAGGGGGGTGCACGTCCTAAGGATAAGAAAGATGGTCACAAGAGTAAACCATATAACAATGGGTGGTCCCAACAGGAACCCCCAAGTCAAGGACAAGCCCCTCCTACTCCTCGAACAGAACAGTCCGAGACAGGCAAAAAATCGCAAAAGTTCCAGAGGAAAGGCCGTAGCCCTCTGTCCCCAGAAGACATGGAGAACATACGTCAGATGTTCGAAGTGTGGGGTAATACAAAAAATGAGAACAAACCTGGTGTGATGTGTAGCACTATCATTGATAGTAACTCTGAGCACACAAATAACATCAATGCCACAATTGATGACAATCACCAAGATACTGATGGTCAGGATACTGGCAATCAGGGTAACGACAGTCAAATCATTGACAGTCCGGGGTGTGACAGTCAACAGAACGTTAAATGTATCCATGACATCGTTGTTACGGAGTCCGAGAACCCCTCGTCTGGAAAAGGGGGGGAAAGCTCACTCACCAATGATAGTGGCTCGCCACAAACTGAACACTCAGACCCATGTGTGTCTGCACTACCAGTACTGATAAATGAAAGTCACACAGTCAGGGGTAGACGTGATAAACGTCGGAGAAAACCTGATAGGTTCCTGTGTAACATTATCAGAAAGGGGCCCGCTAAGAAAGCTTACCTGTCCATCACGTTGGAAGGGGTCCTCACAAAAGAGGCCCTCTTGGATGGTGGGGCAGACATATCCATTATGTCACCCACACTGTTGGAAGAGCTACGGCTAGCTGCTAACGGTGTTGACAGGGAAATACCCCTCAAAGAATGTGCTATAGTCTTGCAGGGCCTCTCGGATACGAGTACAACCCTAACAGCTATAGCCATGGTTCACATGCAGATTGGTGAAACGACATTGTACCACCCGGTACACGTGTCCACCGTTGACTCATTCCCATTTTTGGTTGGCCAAGACTTTATAAACCGCTTTGACGCGATTATAGATTATGGCGATCAAACAATGTGGACCAGAGTGAGCCAACCACTGCCGATCGATATGCCTACACAAGGTGACACTGACTGTTTAACAGCAGGTACCTCAGAAGGCACAAGGGAATCCTCAACCGAGAGCACAATCCCGGTAAGTGAACCTTCCAAAATAGGTGAGGCAGAAGAGGCCCAACAAGAGAGCCCCCTCTGCGAGCTGAAACAGTTGGCGCTCACCGAACACTACCTACCACAGGTAGTCAAAGGTGTTGAGATCCAAGGATCCCACACCGATGATGCTGTTCTATCTCCTTGGACGGAGAAATCAGCGATCAGCCAAGCTGTCTATGGAACCTTGGTTAAGAAACAGTTGGGTCTAGGAATGAACAAAAAAGCTTTCCGCTTTTCGTTAGACCCCAACGATAAACAGGTAATGACCGCCAAAGGGATCATTGACCTGAAACTAATCTGGAACCAACGAGAACTGGATCACCCGTTCCTCGTAGTCCCGAACTTACCACATGCAACCTACATAGGCTCCGACATTTTGGTAAGATTAGGTGTCCGAGTGGACATCAACAACAATGCACTGTGGTCACTAGATACAGCCACAAAGGACTCTCCTGTGTTAACCACAGAGAACCTTAAGGCTGGACAGACCATACCAGAGGTCTGCCAGGTTGCTAACAGCCATAACACTGTGGTACCACCTCAGGTTATGAACAAGCCAGTGATGATTCACATCATGAAAGGACAAGCTATTAGCACAAAACAGGCATACTTTCAACCATCTCCTATGTTTTTCAACTTGGGACTGTCCATGGAGGCCACATGCCAAGTGACCCTCGACGGCAGAACCACGACTGTTGCTGTGTGCAACACAAGCACAGAAGAGGTGCCGATCCCAAAAAACACACAGCTAGGATGGTTGATCTCTACTGATTTTCACGATTTTGAACTGAGCATTCCATTTCTGGGAGGACTCCCAGAAAACTTGATCCCGAGTCATCACACGGGGCAAGTCTTGTTCACAAAACCAACACAGGCCATAGCTCTCTTCTCCCCCACTGAGTCCGACCAGGACATTGTCCACAGGTTCGGTTTCAACCAAGGAGACAGTCTAGGCCCTCAAACTTACAGTGCACTACCTGTGGACAGGTTTTACGACACTGAAGGGGACTCACTGGAGCTCCCCACAGAACATGAATCCCTCTCCATTGCTTCACAGATTGACCAGGTGGTCGCTCAAGCCGACGCCCTGGAAACTGATGAAGACAGGGACAAACTTCGCAAAGTTCTGCTAAAATATGAAAAATCATTCTCAACTGACTCGATGGATTGTGGGTTGACCACGCTCCACACAGTGAGCATCCCAACCCCGCCTGATGCTCCACCTGCATTTGTCAGACAATACAAGATTCCTCTGGCAGCACATCAACCTATCAGGGAAATCATTAATGACCTGTTAGGAAAAGGTATCATCCGATACTGTAACAGCACTTACTCTGCGCCTTTATGGCCGGTGTTAAAACCAAATGGTAAGTGGAGACTTACTATAGACTACAGAAAGCTAAACAAACAAGTTCCCTTATCCAGATGGCCTATGACGCAGCTCCAACAGGAATTGCCCAAGGTCACCAATGGTAAGGTACTTTTCGACCCTCGACATCGCCTCTGGTTTTTGGACCATTCCTGTGCGCGACGAGGATCAATACAAACTAGCTTTCACTTTTGGTGGCCGTCAATACACCTTTAACAGGTGTCCCTTTGGCTACGCTAACTCACCTGCAGAGTTCAACATCTTCCTGAACAAAGCATGTCCAGACGCCCACGAGCGTGGGACACTGATTTATGTGGACGATGTCCTTTTGAGGCAGCCAACACTGGACTCACATTTGGCTGAGATCGACCACGTTCTGAATCAGCTAACAACTGCTGGTGCTAAAATATCACTGTCGAAATGCCAGTGGTGCAGAACCAAGGTGGATTACGTTGGCCTACTTGAACAAAGCATGTCCAGACGCCCACGAGCGTGGGACACTGATTTATGTGGACGATGTCCTTTTGAGGCAGCCAACACTGGACTCACATTTGGCTGAGATCGACCACGTTCTGAATCAGCTAACAACTGCTGGTGCTAAAATATCACTGTCGAAATGCCAGTGGTGCAGAACCAAGGTGGATTACGTTGGCCTACTTGTAGGTCCAGACGGAGTACAACCACAACTGACTCGCACCCAAGGCCTTGACAATCTCAAAGTCCCCACCAATCTCAAAGAACTACAAAGTTTTCTTGGCGTGTGTAACTACTCGAACCAGTTCATAAAGAACTATGCAGACCTTGCAAAGCCACTGACTGAACTCCTGAAGAAAGACGTTCCATTTGTCTGGACTGACAAACAGCAGCAGGCAATGAACGCTCTTATAAACAGGATTAAGTCAGCCCCATGCAGGGGCGGAGTGGGACAACTTTTCAGCCCGGGAGTTTAATGGCCAAGAGTGGCCCATTTTTTCACATTTTAAAAATATTAGGCAAAAATGTAGCCTATAATTTTTCTTAACTGCAATACAATCAACATTTTTTTTGTTATAATTTTTTGTTACATTTTGTTACAATTCAGCAAATCAGGTGGGGAAAAAAAACTAAATTAGTTGACTTAAAAAACAGAAAAAGATAAGTCAATTATTTGTTGCTCTTTCCATATCAGACTCAAAGATAACTGAAAAACTCAAAACGTAATTTTGTTGGCTTCAACGTTGGCCAGCTGTCATGATAAGTTTGCACTAAATACAGTAATTAATTAATTCAATTTATAACGCACTTTTCATTACTGAAAATCTCAAAGTGCTACACATATATTGAATGCTACACACATTCATAAACCGGTGGCGGCAGACTACCATGCAAGGTGCTTTCCAGTCCTACCGGGAGCAACTCAGGGTTAAGTGTCTTGCCCAAGGACACAACGACACATGGTGCGGGTCCCGGGAGTCGAACCGCCAACTTTCCGATCGGGAGACGACTGCCATTACCACTACACCACGGCCGCCCGACAGTGACAAAAAGATAAACCATAAAAATACTCTGATGCATGCTCAATAATCCAGGTAGAAAAATCTAAAAAAGCTAAGTCTGGTCCTCTGGACATTCAAAAAATAAAACAAAACAAAGCAAAAAAAAAATGTAGAAACGTTTCGTCTTTCGTCCGAAAGACTTCCTCAGTCTGAGTTGCTGTATTCAGCTCAGTCTTATAAATAGCACCCTCTCACAGTGTTGCACAACCAGTTGGCTGATGACAGCCTGAAACCAGTTGCTCACATGATCAAGGAGGGCCATCAGCCTAACAATTGTTAGGCTGATGGCCCTCCTTGATCATGTGAGCAACTGGTTTCAGGCTGTCATCAGCCAACTGGTTGTGCAACACTGTGAGAGGGTGCTATTTATAAGACTGAGCTGAATACAGCAACTCAGACTGAGGAAGTCTTTCGGACGAAAGACGAAACGTTTCTACATTTTTTTTCTGCTTTGTTTTGTTTTATTTTTTGAATGTCCAGAGGACCAGACTTAGCTTTTTTAGATAAACCATAAAACTATTTTACAATTAAAATATTAAAATTGAGGCCAGATAAAATGTCAATGAGACCAGATTTGGCCCATGGGCCTCGAGTTTGACATGTGATCAGCATCAGTAAGGGCCTAAGAAGTGCACTAGTTTCTGCCACCATATTTGGTACTTTGTCATTGTCAATGGACATAAGAAGTTCTTTCTATGCCTCCAAATGCTCCTGGTTAAGTGTGCTTCGTAGTCTATTCTTGATTAACTTGAGAGTAGAGAAGCTTCTTTCACATGCAACCTGAGACAATGAAAGGGTCAACAAATATTTGTATGCCAGCCCTATAACTGGGTTATAGGGCTGTATATAATCTGTGAAAAGGTTATACTGTGTCAATATAAGGTAAACACAGATAACACAGTTTCTGCAAGAAGAACAAGCCCTGCTTTCAAGTTCAATCTCTGGTTCAACTGAGCCCTCCTGGCCACCCTTCCATCTCAGTACCTATCCTGACAGTGGACTCTTCCAGAGGGGACTTTTTGAGCCTATCCCACTGGGATGCTAGACTGGACAGCTCTCTGTGTGTAAAGTACTCACTGTGGCTCTCTCATCAAATCTAAGCAGATTTTTGCTGATTTCTTGAAGTGCTGAG
Organism: Garcialebias charrua; assembly: GCA_038048925.1. Classification (NCBI taxonomy): domain Eukaryota; kingdom Metazoa; phylum Chordata; class Actinopteri; order Cyprinodontiformes; family Rivulidae; genus Garcialebias; species Garcialebias charrua. The sequence goes on along the minus strand of JBBPBX010021054.1, from coordinate 35,927 downwards.
CTCTTGAGTCCTTTAAGCCTTATCTCTGAAAAGTTTTTAGGGTCAAGACAAGCAAAATCAGAGACAAGTTTGGCATTGGTTGCAATATGTATGCATATGCATGAGTTTATTTTTATTTGTCTATTAAATGTGTTGCTTTAACATTTTTCTGTCTCCTGTTTTCACTTCACCTCATGCATTTCTGCCTCATTACGTAAATAAGGACTTGTGTGGATTTAAAAAATTTTTTTTTATTACATAACACAAGTCATCTAAGAGTAAAAGTAAAAACAAAAAATATATATAGGCCTACCGGTATTTTAAGCACAGTAAAATGTAAAATTATGAATTAAAATATATAATTTGTTGGAACTAAGCTGGAAGAAAAAAACATGATGGTCAATTAATTTTGAAAACATGAGATAAAGTTCTAAAAAAGCCAAGTCTGGTCCTGTGGACATTCAACAAAAAACAAAACAAAGCAAAAAATGTCCAGAGGTCCAGACTTAGCTTTTTTAGATTTTTCTACCTGGATTATTGAGCATGCATCAGGGTATGAGATAAAGTTCTCTTTTAATTTAAATTGTCCTTTGACGTTTATTTATTTATTGGTCAATTTATATATTTCTGCTTTTATTTTTAATTAAGCTATGTCCGTTTAGGTCCCACTTGACTTTCATGCAAGTTTAGTGACATAGTACAACGTTGTGACATTAGCTTAATTTATTATGCTAGTTTTTAATTTATGTCATTACCTGTTGCTTCTTCTGTCTGTCTCTTTGGAAAAATGTCTGCTTTGCACATTTGACAGCTTCCTCCTGTAACGCCTTTCTTTTCTTCAACCTGACTTTTTCAGCTCCACCTGGCCTCTTCCTGTCCATTTTTATTGCTAATTAGCAGTTTGGACTCTGCGCTGCTCCATCACCTGATGTTTTGGAAAATACGTGCTTCGGTCCTGGGTTGGACTCAACCAATGGTGAACTTTCAGGGGTGTTTTTTTTATCAAATGGTAGCTCCCAAACGGCCGGCCCTGTGCGGCGCAGTCTCTTAAAGGGATCAGCGCTTTAAGAGGCTGCAGGCTGCAGTCTCTTAAAGTGATCAGCGCTCCCTCCCTTTAAGGCTGCAGCCTGCAGCCTAAAGTCAGGGACAAGTCAATTTTGAGCAGATTTATTCAACCGTCATCATTTTCCCCGTGCGCCTATCGGCCCATTCATGACGCGGCCCATCGGGATTTCTCCCGAACCTCCCGATGGCCACTCCGCCCTTGGCCCCATGTTTAGTCTACCCAGACTACAACAAAGAGTTTTACTTGGAAGTGGGCTTCTCAGCTCATTGCATAAGTGCAGGTCTGTACCAAATACACGACAGAGACAAACGTGTGGTAGCCTACGCCAGCAAGACGATGGCAGGCCCCGAGTTGAGATTCTCAGACTGTGAGAAAGCTCTACTGACCACAGTGTGGGCAGTAAAACATTTCTCCAGCTACATTGGTGGACAGAAAATCATTGTGGAAACACAACACCAGCCAGTGACATTCCTGAACAGCCAACGCATCAGAGATGGTGTGGTAACAAACTCACGTGTTGCAACGTGGCTCATGGCGCTTCAAAGTTTTAACCTAGACATACGTTATGGTCAAAACAAGAAGTCACATCTGGGGACAGACTTGGCACTCTGCCAAAAGTGTACACAAGATGTACCAGCGACCCAGCCGTTGGCTGAGGTAAAAACCCCAGTAACTGAAGACCCGAATCACCACTTCTTTGATGACAATATCTGCAAAGATATGACAACATTGTACGTGGATGGATCTTCATTCCTCCGCGACAAAATCTGTAGGGCAGGTGTTGGAGGGGTCCTCCTCCAAGACCAAGAACAGATTACCTTCAGCTACAAATTAGGCTCCCAGACTTCTCAGTACGCTGAGATTGCGGGAATCCTAATAGCTCTCCAGATGGTAGTAGGACGCTCCATCAAGACGCTAGTCATCTGCACTGACTCTAACTATGCTCGTTTGAGTTTCGCTTGTCACCTCGCTGTGTGGAAACAGAACGGTTTCCTAACAAGCGACAGAAAAGTGGTCAAACACAAAGAGCTTTTCATGGCATGTGATCACTTGGTGACATCACACGACTTACAGATCTACTGGAAGAAAGTTCCAGGACATTCTAGAGTCCCAGGCGATGACAAGCACTACAATGACATTGCAGATTCCTTAGCCAAAGAAGGAGCCGACGAAGGTCCTCTATGGTCCTTCGACTCCTCCTGGTTGATCAAGACTCTGTCAACACAACCTGCTGTTGAGGTTATGGCAGTCACACGTGCACAGGCCGCGGACAAACCTGCTGACAACGCAGTCTCCGTACGACCCGCACTGACTGACCCTGACATCATCCAACTACAGAAGTCGGATCCTGCTATCAACTCCATGATACTGTACCTGATTGATCCAGACAAAAACACTCCGTCTAAAGACGAACTGGATACCGATCCAGACCTTAAAGTCCTTTATCAGCTGCGCAAACAGCTAAAACTAATCAAGGGCATCCTAACTTTCGCTCATGGACCAACGTCCTCACCTGTGTTCGTGGTTCCCCATGACCAAAGGGGGGTGATGTTAGTTCATGCCCATGATCTCCCGTCCGCAGGACACAAAGGAGATAAAGCCACGCTGACGGCATTAAAACAAATTGCCTATTGGCCTGGAATGAAAAAGGATGTCAAGGACTACATTGAAGGGTGCGTGGTCTGTGGCCAGTTTCAGCCAACCAGACCACTTCACAGAGCACCACTGCAAAGCAGAGGCATTGCATTCCCATGGTCTGACCTCCAGATCGACTGGGTTGGACCACTCACTAAGAGCTCTAGAGGAAATAAATATTTTCTCACGGTAACCTGTGCATTTACCAAATGGGTAGAATGCCTACCAGCTCCTAACGACACAGCACAAACAACTGCTATGTTGTTAATGAATCATATATTCTCAAGGTTTGGACTTCCCCTTCGGGTGAACTCAGACCAAGGTACACACTTCACAGGTGAAGTGATGAAAGAACTGTGGAAGACGCTAGGCGTCAAGGCCAACTTTCATGTCGGCTACCACCCACAGGCTTCAGGCCAAGTCGAGAGAGCAAACAGAACTGTGGTGAGTATTTTGAAGAAATACGTGGCTGCAAATCACAAGGACTGGGATGTGAAACTCCCTCTGGTCCTCATGGCCATAAGAGCCACTCCACACACATCAACTGGCATCTCTCCCTTCGAGATGATGACCGGTCGACAAATGACTCTCCCTCTACACCTGTTGTACCAACCAGGCGACGCCGTCATGGCGACAGCCTACACTACACAACAATACATGAAAGATTTGAATGTACACCTCAGAAACACTTTTGCTTTCGCCCAGAAAAACCTGGAAAGGTCCGCTGAAGGACGCAAGGCGTACTATGACCAGAAGGCCTCTCACAATGAACTCCAAGTGGGAGACAGAGTCTGGTACTATACGTTCGCCCCAGCAACCGGGAAAGGAGAGTCCGGGACCGGAACTCTCGCCCGCAAACTAATGCCCAGGTGGACTGGACCTCATCTGATAACAGACAAAGTGTCCTCAGTCGTCTACGAAATCAAAATCAGCAAAGGCCGCAAAGAGCCAATTGCTAAATGGGTACATCGAAATCAGATCAAACCTTACAAGGCGTTCAATGACTCCACAAAAGACAAAGATCTCACAAACTCACCGACTTCATGGGATAATAAGGTCGTCCAAACACAAGTTAGTAAATAAACTAATCAGGTTTAAACTACCGTATTTTCCACCCTATAAGTCGCATTGTCCAATTTGAACTTAGAAGCGCTAAGTCTAACACCCACAACAAAAACTAATCTTAACAACCATTTAAATCCACAAGATTTAATTTGACCTCGGTCATAAAGTTGAGACCTGTTTTCTTGTGTGTTGCACTTTGGAATCTGACGACAAGAGTGTGTCGAAGCAGTGAAACGTTGTTTCCTTGTTGTTTAGTCATTACTGTTGTCATTATTTGAGATATTGTTGTGGTTCTGAACACTCCCAGCCAAAAAGGTTTTGTATTAACATTGATTAATGCATAAGATGGATTTAACTATGCCAACATGCAGTTCGTTTTGTTAAATCTCAACCGTTGAAGAGTCAATGTAGTTTAAAGCTACTCAAGGTACCATAAACTACACTGGTCTCACAATTTCTAAATTGAACCGATTCGATCGTTTCTATTCTAGATTATCTATTCATTTTGATGAGTCTCGCCATAGACTTCAAAATTTATTAGGAATACCAAATCCTACGTCGTTCGTCTAAAAGACAACAGACATTTAGATCAAACTATATTTCATTTTTTATTTTAGTTTAACCTAAACTAAGTAATGAATGGAGGAATAGTTTGGAATTAGAGGCCTTCGTTACAGAAGCCCTCCAAAATTTTATAGGTACAAATCCCTATATCTAATTTTACAGAATTGATCCACCCCTTAATTGGTAATTGTAGCTGATCTAAACCATGATAGCTTACATACCAGGTGCATATAGGTAGGGCCTAATGTAAAATCCCAATCATAAGCCCACCTAAAAAACCACATAATTGCATGACACATAGAACCAGAGTGGCACTGACTGGAAACCAACCAGCCAACAACCTTCGATGTGGGGACCTGCAGCTCCAACGCTTGGTCTTCAACCTCCATCCAAGGGTCGCCTCCTCTGCGTCAATCGAGGGATCCCCTCTACATGCTGATTATGAAAACAATTGTTGCTGATCAATCAACAAAACTAACCGTTGTGGAATTACTGCTGTGGAATTACCGCTGTGGATTATAAGACTTTGTTTTCCAAAGGATAACAGACTCAGTTTTCCAAGGGAGTAAAAGCTTTTCGCTATGGGATTACCTCCGAACAGTATGGAATAGACCTTTTACCAGTTGACGTCATCGCGCATGCGCACTCGCTTTTTTCGAGAGACAACCGGAAGCACGGGCACGCAACTGGAGTGTTGTCAGTACTGGCAACGGTCGCGTTGGAGAAATAAGACTTTTATTGTGTTTATAATTGTTTCAGGCAACTTCAACGAGTAAAAGAAGAAGGTGTGAATTGTTCGTTTTACAACGTCCCTCTGGGAAAGTCGAGTAGAGCGACTAAAAGAAGGAAGATGAGGAGGAAAACTGTACCACCGCCGGTGCTGTGCGAATTTCAGTTCCCCCGTGAGAATCTGTTCCCCCTGTGTCGGGAGCGCGCACTGCACTGCAACCCGAGAGGCGGATCCGACCGGGTTGCAGTGCAGTGCGCGCTCCCGACACAGGGGGAACAGATTCTCACGGGGGAACTGAAATTCGCACAGCACCGGCTTGTACCGGCAGGATTCCCCCCCGGCACGATGCATCAACGTGTGTGCGTTTTTTATCTGGCATGGACATTAATGATCCAAGCTCCGTGGATTACGTTCCTACATTACATCTTGGATATGGGAAACAGACAGGGCGGAGAACGATCTCCCGCAGCTACTGGACAGCTGCTAAGCTAGCAGCAGCTAGCTAGTTCGACGAGACAGACGACCGTTGTTCTTCAGTCTCCGCTGACCGCTGCATGTGTTGGGGTTTCGGCCTGTTTTGACCTGCGACATGCAAAGAGATTCTTCCTTCAACCCCACTGAAGAGCAGGTGAGTGGAATGTCAAAACGTTTGATAAGCCAACCGTTAACCGAATCTTCTAAAATCATTAAGCTACCAGTAAATGCATGATTTTTTGAGCCGGGACTTAGTGGCTCTGCCTGGGTGAAGGTTCAGGCAGCCCCGCCGCGCGCACGGTTCATCTGTAGCCAGGACTTTAGTGGCTCCTGGCTGGGTCCAGCCGGTTCTGGACCTCCAGGGCGCACGTGGATCAGGTTTAGCCGGGACTTAGTGGCTCCTGCCTGGGTGAAGGTTCAGGCAGCCCGCGCGCGCACGGTTCATCTGTAGCCAAAAAAAGCAACCCTGACAATGTGTATGGCCGTGCGGTTTTCCTCCTCTCGTGTCCGCGGCACAATGTTCAGGCGTTTTGACCAGCGGTTGTTCACTATTTTAAGAAAACAAGCTTCTAAATTACAACTCGCTATCATTACGAAGCTCCTCGACCCCTTGCTTAGCCCCTACATCCGGTTAGGGCTTTTTGCCGTCCAATCAGAACGCTCGTTTCAGGCGAGCTTTGCGTGATGACGTCAACTGGTAAAAGGTCTATTTCAGTCATGGCATCAATGGACGAAGAGGAAGAGATTGCTTGCCTCTTGGCAAAAAAAGTAAAGGCTATTAAACCAGACCAGGGATGAAGAAGGGGAATTTAATACATTGGTGTTGCATACAAAACAGTCTGTCGCCGGGCAGTTTATTGTGCGACACCGAGTATGCGTATGTGGTCATAAAAATTGATCTTTGCACAGACATGGCTTGAAGGCATCTGCTTCAAATCCGCGTTGAGTCTAATATACGCGCGGACCTCTGCAGAGTGAAGTACGGCCGAGTATGTGGGAGGCTTTACTTAATTAACTTAGTTTCAGAGTGTCCTACCAAGCCCCTGAGTTCAGTTAATAGAGCTTAAAGGTCCACTGACATGATTTTTTTTTCTATCCATCAAATTGCTCAATATATATATATTTTATCATTTAAATATGTTCGTTTTTGCAAAGAAAATGATATATCACTTTAATTTTGCTTTAAAAGTGATTTTAAACTTCAAGCCGTGTTTAATCTTGGGAAATCCGATTACACACGAACGCACCATCTGTGACGTAGTATGAGGCAGAGGGCTCTGGTCTCTTTAATAGCAGACAATTTAAAACCAGACAAATTTAGCAATCTATGTGAAGATTTGAGTTTTTTGTCTTCATTTTGGGAAGCAGAAAATAGTTCGGGTAATGGAACAAGAAACAACAGGATCTAATTTAGGTCTGATGCTGTATCAGACTTACTTTCATGTGGAGCTGCTCATACCCGCGCACTGTGACAAGCCCAGAGCTCTGCCTCATACTATGTCACAGATGGTGCATTACATATAT
>JBBPBX010021054.1:0-22805 GCA_038048925.1 Garcialebias charrua | reverse complement strand
TAATGATTTATTGATTGAAGATCCTTTTAGAATCTAAATGAGATAAAAATTAATTATTGAACATTTTGTTCTAAGGAAATCTGTTTTTCATCCATCCATGAAAACATCCATGAAATATCCACCCATCTGTCCATCCAACCAGCTATCTACCCATCAACTGTCCATCCAGCCATCCAACTAACCAACCAACCAACCAACCAACCAACCAACCAACCAACCAACCAACCAACCAACCAACCAACCAACCAACCATCCATCCATCTATCCAACCAACCAACAAACCAACCAACCAACCGATCATCCATCCATCCACCATCCATCCACCATCCATCCATCCATCCATCCATCCAACCAACCAACTAACCATCTATCATCCATCCATTCATCAACCATCTATCATCCATCAACTGTCCATCCATCCTTCCATCCAACAATCATCCATCCATCCATCCATCCAATCATTCATCCATCATCTATCCACCCATTTGTCCATCCAACCAGCTATCTACCCATCAACTGTCCATCCAGCCATCCAACTAACCAACCAATCAACCAACCAACCAACCGATCATCCATCCATCCATCTATCCAACCATCCATCTAACCAACCAACCAACCAACCGACCGACCATCCATTCATCCATCCATTCATCCATCCAACCATCCAGCCATCCACCCATCTATCTATCCATCCATCCATCCATCCAACCAACCAACCAACCAACCAACCAACCAACCAACCAACCAACCAACCAACTAAAAATCTATCATCCATCCATTCATTAACCATATATCATCCATCAACTGTCCACCCATCTATCTATCCATCCATCCATCCATCCAACCAACTAACCATCTATCATCCATCCATTCATCAACCATATATCATCCATCAACTGTCCACCCATCCATCCTTCCATCCAACAATCATCCATCCATCCATCCATCCATCCACCTGGTACAACTAGTCAGTTCATCACATCGTTTATCAGGCAGAATTATTTTAATTGAAAAAGAAAAACTTCTTTTAGGACGTCGTGGACCATGTATGAAGTGGTCTTCTACTTTTAGGAAACAAATTCTAAAATCAGTTAAGACTCGTTCTAAAGTGTTGTTGTTTTTGTTGTTGTTGTTTTCCTCATTTTCTGTTTGAAATGTTCCTAATGTACACCCACCCCCAGGGACGTGCAGAGTGGGGGGGCTATGGGGGCTTGAGCACCTGCCCCTTTTTCTCCTTGCCCCCAAGTGCCCTTTTGGTAAAAAAAAAAAAAAAAATTAATTTTTTCCTATTCTAAGCCCTCCTCTGACACATAATAACATGTACTAAAATTATTTATTTTATTTTATTATTATTGTTTTTGTATTTTGCCAGAAAAACAACATAATAAGCCCTCCGGTCACATACCAACACTACATTCCCCACAATGCAACAGTAGTAGTAGGGGTGGGGCCAATCTGATCCGGAGTCGTGTCTCATGAACCCAGAGTAATAATGCTGCGCATAGACATCAAGACCTGCCTCACATTCAGGAAATCCCTTTCATTTTACAGCCAGCTACAGCGTGTGGATTGAGTGAGTAGCACTTTAGTTAACAGCTAGCCAACTTTTCATCGTAACATGTCCGCTGTGTGGAAGTATTTTACACTAAACACAGCAAGACAGCAACGTGCAATGTCTGTAGAGCCATAGCGCCACATTAAACCGCGGTCAAGTTAGTTTTATATTGGACATTTGTGCTCCGGGGCTTCAGCGGGACGCCACTCTCGCTGAACCGAAACAGGGAGACCGACCGCGGCCAGCTGCATCCAGTCCGACCCGCTGTCTGACCGTCTCGTAGGAGGGACAGGCTGAGAGCGGCTGACCAAAATCAGAACGCCCGCCCCGGATTGAAAAATAAAAACACACTGCTGAAGCCACGGAGCTCAAATGTTCACCGATAAGTTGTTAAACTTCATCATAATTAATGACCAACAGCTATCAGCTGTAGAAAATGAAGGATTTTGCAGCTTGATACTTGCAGCCAACAATCATAAAAAAGCATATTAATTAAAAATCACAAGAAAACTGTGTTAAAAAAACATAAACAGCTACATTATAAAACAATGTAAAATACAGTACTAAAATCGGGAACATGTCTGTGTTGATTTATGCCAAGAACTTAGCAGATGTAAAGCTATTTAATATTTTATTTAATCCATTTATTCATTCATTTAAAAGAAGTACTAAGACAGAGTACATGTGTGTGAATGAGAGGGAGGCCAGTGGAACAGTGAGGCTACAAGGAGCAGAGGTCACAAAGATGCAGGACTTCAAGTACTTGGGTTCCACTGTCCAGGAAAATGGGAAATGTGGTAAAGAGGTGAAAAAGAGAGTCCAAGCAGGATGGAGTGATGGAAAAAAGTTTCAGGAGTGATTTGTGACAAAAAGGTGTCAGCAAAGGTCAAAGGAAAAGTTTACAAGACAGTGGTGAGACCAGCTATGTTGTATGGTCTGGAGACAGAGACATGGACAAAAAGACAGGAGAAAGAACTGGAAGTGCAGAAATGAAGATGCTGAGGTTCTCCTTAGGAGTGACAAGGATGGAGAAGATCAGGAATGAGATAATCAGAGGTACAGCACATGTTGAACAACTGGGAGATAAAGTTAGGGAGGCCAGACTGAGATGGATTGGACATGTCCAGAGGAGGGACAGTGGGTATATTGGTAGAAGGATGTTAGAAATGCAGCTGCCAGGAAAAAGACAAAGAGGAGATATATGGATGCAGTTAGAGAGGACATGAAGGTAGTTGGAGTGAGGACAGAGGATGCAGAGGACAGAGTGAGGTGGAGGAGGATGACTCACTGTGGCGACCCCTCAAAAGGGAAAAGCAGAAAGAAGAAGAAGAAGATTCATTCATTTAAAAGAGATAAAATAAAACAAATTAATCAAAAAGAAAACATTGAATGAAAAGAGTGCAGAAAGAAGAAAAAAATTTTATATCACCCCCTTATAATAAACATTGAACCAGTCCGTCCCTTGGCTTGTAGGAAATTTGTTTTTTTGGCCCTCCATGTATTTGACTTTGACATCCCTGGCTTATGCAATAGGGAGCACATCGCCCGTCCAAAACCTATCATCTCTCCATAATGGATATATGTCCGATCTTCTAACTTCCTTTGCTGCATAATGTACATTGCATTTATTCTAGCGTTAGGTAAATGTATCTTGAAGGAGAATAGCACTTAAATAAAAGTCCAACAAGAATATTCATTTAGAATTAAAAATAACTCACCCTGAACTACCATAATATATATAATGTATGTAATAACCAATCAAGTTGCTCCTGTCCAATAAAAGCGTACAAATGAAGGGGAAAAAACTCTATCCAGACTTTAAAGGGGACCACAGATGCAAAATTCACTTTTTAATGTTTTTTTTACTCAACTTTGGGTATTTACTTCATAAAAAAACAGTCCTAAGGCCAAAAAAATGCACCCAGTGGTTTAAAAAAGCTAAGTCTGGTCCTCTGGACATTCAAAAAAACAAAACAAAACAAAGCAAAAAAAACTGTAGAAACGTTTCGTCTTTCGTCCGAAAGACTTCCTCAGTCTGAGGTGCTGGGTTCAGCTCAGTCTTATAAATAGCACCCTCTCACAGTGTTACACAACCAGTTGGCTGATGACAGCCGAAACCAGCTGCTCACATGATCAAGGAGGACCATCAGCCTAACAAAGGATCGTTAGCACCCTGATGGTTGTTTGCTATTCACAGAGGGCTGAGTGATACCAGCAATCACAGCATTGTAGGAGGGGGACAGTTGAACCCGGAGGCCTCCACCCCTGTTTAATGATGGGCGGTTTCTTTTCACAAAGATGGCCTCCTTTACTCCTCTCTCAAACCATCGTTCCTCTCTATCAAGGATGTGAACATCTTCATCCCTGAAAGAGTGACCGCTGGCCTGGAGATGAGTGTAGACTGCAGAGTCCTGACCTGATGATGTTGATCTTCTGTGCTGGGCCATCCTTTTGGCCAGTGGCTGTTTAGTTTCCCCGATATAAGACTGATCACAGCCCTCCTGACACTGAACAGCATACACAATGTTACTCTGTTTTTGCCGGGGGACTGGATCTTTGGGATGAACCAGTTTTTGCCGTAATGTATTTTGGGGTTTAAAAGCCACTGGGACGTTGTGTTTAGAAAATAAACGTCTCAATGTCTCTGAAACCCCTGCAACATATGGAATGGCCACTGGTCTGGGTCTGGGTTCCTTCTTTTCACCTGATGGTTGGCTGGAGTCCTGTTTGGGTTTCTTCTCTGCTTTCAGGAAGGCCCAGTTAGGATATCCACATTTCTCTAGAGCCTGTTTTGTGTGTGATTTCTCCTTCTGTCTGGCTGCTGAGTTAGTGGGGACGCTGTCTGCTCTGTGATACAGAGTCCTGATGACTCCTAACTTGTGCTCCAGAGGGTGATGGGAGTCAAACTGTAAATACTGGTCTGTGTGGGTGGGTTTGCGGTACACCTCAGTTTGCAAATTTCCTCTATCAGAAACTGAGACCTCACAGTCCAAGAAAGCCAACCTGCCATTTTTTACATCTTCTCGTGTGAACTTGATATATTTATCCACAGAGTTGATGTGATCAGTGAAATGTTGGACTTCCTGAGATTTAATTTTAACCCAGGTGTCGTCAACATACCTGAACCAATGACTTGGTGGTCTCCCTGAAAAGGATGTCAAGGCTCTCTTTTCTACCTCCTCCATGTACAGGTTGGCAACAATAGGAGAAACTGGAGACCCCATAGCACACCCATGTTTCTGCCTATAATATTGCTCCCCATATGTGAAGTAGGTTGACTGCAGGCACAGTTTCAAGAGTTGACACAGTTGCTCTGTGGAAAGCGTGGTTCTGCTGTTCAGAGTGGTGTCTGATTTTAACCTTAAACAGACCACCTCTACTGCCTCATCAACAGGAATGCACGTAAAGAGCGATGTGACATCAAAAGAGACCATAGTTTCATCAGTCTCCATGATGACATCCCTCACCTTATCCACAAAGTCCATGGTGTTCTGTATGTGGTGTTCTGAGCTGCCAACTAAAGGGATGAGTACAGATGCCAGATATTTGGAAACATTGTAAGTGACCGAGTTAATCATGCTAACAATTGGTCTTAAAGGTACACCTTGTTTGTGGATTTTGGGTAAACCATACAGACTTGGCGTGGCCTCCCCTGGGTACAGTCTGTGGTACAGAATATTGTCAATAGCCTTGTCCTGCTTCAAAATTTTCAGGCAATCTATCAACTTCTTCTTGTAACCACTTCCTGGATCTCTTTTCAGCGGTTCATAAGTGGTTAAGTCACTAAGGAGTGACATAACTTTCTCATGATAGTCTTTCTGGTTCAAAATCACTGTGCACCTTCCTTTGTCTGCTGGGAGAATTATGATGTTTTTGTCCTTGCTAAGCGTGGTGAGTGCATCCCTCTCTTCTCTACTGATGTTGGAAGGTGGTGGTTTAGCATTACTGAGACAGGCTGAAACTTTGACTCTGAGCTGAGCTTTTTGAATGTCCAGAGGACCAGACTTAGCTTTTTTAGATTTTTCTACCTGGATTATTGAGCATGCATCAGGGCACCCAGTGGTTTATTTACTCTAAGTAGATTTATTTATCTGTGATAAAAACGGTTCGTTTTTGAAATAAACTGGAAGTCAATCGCGCTTGTGACGTCACAGGCGCGAGGACAACCCACCCCAACCTGAGTCCAGCCCCTCACCTAGCAACCCCTGGTTAGGCTCAACCCACTTCTGTATTAAACACATGACTGTTGTTTTTCATGATTTCATCTCATCTTTTGTTTATATGTTCTTAATTTCATGTGTACAGCACTTTGTTGCAGCTGTGGTTTTTTAAATGGCTTTATAAATAAAGTATAATTGTTATTTTTATGTTTTAGTTCAATTTTTAGTGTATTTGCGATCGCTCCCAACGCGCAGCCGGCAAAAATTAAACGAGCGGACTCCCGGCATAGGGACCGGCGGCAACGGGACACTGCTTCTGGCGGATGGAGCGGAGCTTCAATTGTACAGCCTCGTTGCAGCCTCGCAGCAGCGAGGACCTTCTCCTTACGGATTAATTTACGGGAGACACTTGGTGAACTTTGTGTTGTCTTGACTGGAACAGCGATAACTCCCAAAATCTCCGCGTGCAACGAGCGGAGCTGGCGAACACCGGAAGAGGAACAAGCTAACATTAGCTTCGGATTCGGCAGGTCTCATGCTAAAAGGAGCAGCTCATGGCGGCGCGCTCAGACGAGTTTCGGTAAGTTATCTTAAGCTAGCACTAACAGTAAGTCAAATGAGTAATAAAAAAAGAGCTAATTTTAAAACAACAACACATTACAGATACTGGCTGTTACAGAGGGCGTAAACAGATCGTTGAAGGGCGTGGACTTCAGAACTTCTATCAGAAACCGTTCGTTCAAAACGAAAGTTAAAAATGGCAGAATTAAAAAGGGTATAATTGATTATCTAAGAATTATTTTGTGCATTAAATTGAAGGAATAGGGTCTAGATAGCACACAGAAATAACATAAAATTTAAAAAAATGCATCTGAGGTCCCCTTTAAGTAAGTTTAGGGTCTGGTTCGCAGAGTATGGAGTTAAATTTGTTTCACAATTATTCAATGAAAAAAAAACTAACCTCAGTTAAGTAAAATAAAATTGTAAACAAAACTTTTGGAATTGTAACAATTTCTTCTTTTTTTTAAATAAAAACTTTTTTTTTTTAATTAAATGACTTATTTTTCTCTCGTGAACTTAAAAAGTTATTTGCAAAACATAAACTTTTATTTGCACACATCAGAAATCTTTTTTTGTTGCTATTTTAGGCTCTGCCCACGACATCATGTGAGAATCGCAAGCAAAACTTTGAATGACAAACAAAAACTTAGAATAGCAAGCAAAGATTTCTGACATGCGCAAATAATTATTTCACTTCATGACACAAAAATTTGTGATTTTAATTTAAAAAAGTTTTTTTAAGCAAAACTTTTATTTGTTAAAAAAAATTACAATTCAAAATGTCTTGATCACAATTTTATTTTATGTAATTGAGGTTAGTTTTTTTAAATAGAATAATTGTGAAACAAATTGAACTCCATAGGAGAGGTCCCATTTTCATAATTTTATAGATTACAGTACACTAAAAAGTTGCACTGTGCCCTTGTTTTTCAATTTTGTAATTTATCGTTGTTTATTAAACTCTGAAAGCTATGTGACTTTGTTAATATTCTGTCCTAAAATGTGGTTAGATGTGCCCTTTTTTTTCTGAGCACCTGCCCCATTAGTGGGCTCTGCATGTCCCTGGTTAGCGACTAGTGAGTTGTGCTTTAACTGGACAGTTTTTGAAAAACTGGGCCTATTTTTGAGCGGACGGCTTGCAAAACTATTGGCCAGCCACGTTGATTTGTTGAGCACCTTTGTTCACATTGGCTCGTTTTCTACACACCATGGCAGCCGTCTTCATGTTTATGTTTTAATTGATTGGAGCACGCTTTTAAATGACAAATGGCAGATTGTGACAATTTTTTCAATAACTATTAACATCAGTGGGATCCTTAGTAAAGCCTGACCGATATAGACATTTTGGCTATCACCGATACTGATGTTGGGAGTAGAAGGCTAATGCCATTAACCAATATAATGGCTGAACATTTTTGAGCCCTATCCACCCCCAACAACCTAAGTAAACAGCTACAGGTAGTCCTCGATTTACGACGTTGATCCGTTCCTACGCGGTGTTGTAAACCGATTTTTGACTTAAGTCGGAACATACGTACATACTGCACCATATACATGTACAGTACTGTATTACCAAGCACTTAGCCTATCCTAACACAGTACCCTACATAATTATCAAAAACACATACGTTTGGGAGCCATAATGAAGGGCAAAAAGAGTTAATGGCCTACTGGGATGCTGGTGACGCCGTCCTCCTCGGTCCAGAGCGGCATACTCCGCCATATTCCGCATTCCGTTTACAACCTAAAACCGCGTTCACAGTACAGTACAGTACAGTATTACTCCGCCGCACCATGTACAGTACAATATTTTCCGCCGCTGCGTTACTACGTTTATGACATAAAACCGCGTTCAAAGTACAGTGCAGTATTCCTCCGCCGCTGCACCGCGCACAGTGCAATACTGTATTCTTCTGCCGATGCGCCACTGCATTACGACGTAATGACGTAAAACCGCGTAACTCAAAATAAGGCTTTTCATAGTAAATGGGAGAAGCGTCGTAACCACGAAACGGCGTAACTCGAGGACTACCTGTGCTTTTAAACCTGTTTTAACTCTTGAAGTCTTGAAACAGTCTTCCTAACGTGCATTCACGTTTTCTATCCTCCACTGTTCACCATAAAGTTATCAAGTGTGTTATTCATAATATAAATTAAACAAAAAACATCCTTCCCTGTTCATTGTTTAGTCAGTTCTATTTTGTGGTGGGTTTGCCCTTTAAACCACACCCCTAAGGGGTGTAACCCCACGTGCAGCGTGCCAACACTGAAAACTCAAGTCCTTACACTACATTTTTGGTATTTTTGCAGAGAAGTAAATATTTCAGACAAACAATGTATTTCATTGAGGATGACAAAGATAACGTTACTAACACTATTTTACTGCTTCGTCAGATTTATTGTTCTGGATAAAGTTTTACAAGGCAATAGCCAATGCTAGGTTATCTAAATGTTAGCTTGCTAATTTAGAGGCCCTTAGCTAATGACAGGCAGATTGAAGGATTTAAGATAATTTATTGTTGATATTTTAAATTTATTTTACAGATCAGTTAAAATAAACTTACCATGCTCTGTTCTATTTTTCCTAAATAAAAAAATATTTCCCCAAGTTCAAGTATGTTTTTTCAAATCAAATGCAGATTAATACAAGGTCAACAGAGCAATTAAATGCTCAGGATAAGAATAACCAATTTGACTCACTAAAACAACAAAAAACAAACAAAAATATATATAAATAAATACATTATGTATAAATTATAGAAAGGAAAATAAGTGAGATTAAAACATTTCTGCATTTCTACTTGCAAGAGGCTTTGTTTTCATTCTCCAGATCAATACAGTGTTAAGAAATAGTAAAACACCACCAGTGACATTTAGAATATAAAATTATTAATGTGTGATCATTTTTTATAAGCAAATTAAAATAAATGTAGCCATCAGAGTCCAATACTGTACAATAACCTGCGCTGGCAACCTAACTCCACAAACAAACAAAGACAAAAACAAATTAAGTTGCCACTTTTAGAATAAACAGTCAGCTGAAGGCTTTTATCACAAACAGAGCACCTAAAAGTGGAGAGGATATCAGTCAGGAATGGTAATATAATAATATAAGCATTAGATAAAGGCTAGCATTAGCATGTTAGCTCCAAAAAAAAATCACAAGAGAGAGAGAGAGAGAGAGAGAGAGAGAGAGTCTTTATTGTCATTTGCACCGCATGTGGTACATGTGATGAAAACGAGATTATGTACACGAGGTCCCAGTTACATCCAACAACAAATGAAAGAGAAAAACAGTAATAACATCTAGAACTAACTAAGAAAAACATCAACTAGTAATACACTAAGCCTAATATAGTGGGAATAAACAGCAGCACGAACATGAGTTTGTATGAGCAGATGGTCACAGATGAACACAGCAACAAGAAAACAGATCAGCATCAGCATGATGTGATATTTTGCAGTGTTTATTTTTTATTTTATTTTTATTTATTCATGAGTCTAACAGCCTCAGGGTAGAAGCTGTTCCTCAGTCTAGTGGTTCTACACTTGATGCTCCTCAACCTCCGTCCTGAGGGGAGTGGGGCAAAGAGTGAGTGTGCTGGATGAGTGAGGTCTTTCATGATGCAGGTGGCTCTTTTCCTGCATCTGGAGGTATAAATGTCTGTGATTGTGGGGAGACTGACTCCAACAGACTTCTGTGCAGCCTTCACCACTCTCTGCAGAGCTTTCCTCTCTTCAACTGTGCAGCCTCCATGCCACACGTTGATGCTGGAGCACAGGATGCTCTCCACTGCACACCTGTAGAAGGAGGTGAGGACTGGGCTGCTCAGACCAGCTCGTCTCAGCCGTCTGAGGAAGTAGAGTCTCTGATGACCTTTCTTGATCAGGCTGGTGGTGTTGTTGCTCCAGCTGAGGTTATCATTCATGTGTACACCCAAGTATTTGTAGCTGGAGACCACTTCCACTGCAGACCCACCTATTTTCAGTGGGGCATGGGTGTGTTTGTTCCTTCTGAAGTCCACAATCATCTCCTTTGTCTTCTTCACATTCATGTGAAGATTATTCTCTTTGCACCAGCTCTCCAGGTGTTCCACCTCCTGTCTGTAGCTGGACTCATCATTGTTTGTGATGCATCCCACCACCGCTGTATCATCTGCAAACTTAACAATATGACAGCCTGGAAGTGTGGCTGTACAATCATATGTGAGCAGAGTGAACAGAAGGGGGCTCAGCACACATCCCTGAGGAGAGCCAGTGCTGAGGGTTACGGTGGAGGAGGAGAAGTTGTGGATCTTCACGGACTGTGGTCTGTCTGTTAAGAAGTCTAGTACCCAGTTACAAATAGAGGGGCTTAGTCCAAGTGTAGATAGTTTGTCTATCAGAGTTTGGGGGATCATGGTGTTGAAAGCAGATGTGAAGTCCACAAAGAGCAGACGCACGTATGAGTCTTTCTGATCCAGGTGGGTGAGAGCAGTGTGGACCACGGAAGAAATGGCGTCCTCTGTTGATCGGTTCTCACGGTATGCGTATTGATGAGGGTCCTCATTGATGTTGACGGTTGCCTTGATGTGGGACATGACCAGTTTCTCAAAACAAGTTGCCATAGAAACAAGTTGCCACTTTTAGAATAAACAGTCATCTTTCACAAACAGCCATCTAATTTAGAATAGAATAGAATAGAATATATCTTTATTGGCATCTTTGCACCAAGGTACAAAGTTTTGCAATTGGCGCGCGCACCATCCGAAGAGGGACGTACGCACGGAAGCCGCAACAGTATAAAACCGCGCCACCAACAATCAGATATGAAAAAGGAACATACAGTTGGGTAATCATTGGTATTCAAAAAAGAATCTATCACAATTTGTCTTAGGACACTCCATGATAAAGTCTAAAAAACTCTACCAGCTTTAGCACGAATAAGACAAGACATGTTGCATTTCATGGCAAGCAGGGAGATTGTCCGTGAAAATCATTTCAGATAAGCACAGTCTGTAGATGGCATTCAGCTCGGCTCCATCTGAAAGCACACGGAGACCTCTGGGGGGGGGGGGCAGCGAGTTCTCAACAGCTTTCACTCCAGGAGAAGATTGCAGACAGCCTTCTTTTTTCAAGGTTGCTCACAGTCCAGATTAGATTAGTCGCTTTATTTATTTTCAGGCCAGGCTACAGTGTACTTTTGACTGCAGCCTTGAAGTCCAGGTGCTGTTCAGGTCCAAATCCGAATCATGTGAGGTTCCGAGCTACAAATCCCCATCTGTGCCCTGATGGGTCGGCTGTAAACGAGTCCCAAAGCGCACCGCAGGTCCGCGGCTGTCCGCCGCTGCTCCCACCGTGCGGTTCAGCTCGTACAACAGCTGGCTCGTTGAGGTCATAGCCCGGATCAGAGAATCTTGTTGAGCAGGAAGTCTCGCCAGCGCGTTGATCGCCGCGGCAGCCTCCCTCAGCTTCCAGTAGCAGAAACATCCGCCGATCCCAAAAAGCAGAGCAACTGCCACCAATATTCCAATAATCCACAAATCTTCAACGTCTTCGACAGAGAGAACGGTCAGACACATTGGCTTCCACTCGCTCCACGAGTCCATAGTGTATCCCACCGCATGCGTGTCGAAGGGGCAAGCCGCTTCTCCTGGTCCGGTGCGCTTTGTTGAAAATTTTTTATCAATAGAGGAAACAGCCCACGTAAATAAATCCATTTCAAATTGGTTCGAGTGAGCGCTGAAGAGTTTGAGAGGCATATCAGTCAGAAATGCAAATAGACATTATTTAAAGGGCTTTCAATGATTTAAAACTTACCTGAGCAAGCCTGCTTGAGTCACTGACCGCACGGCTAATTTTCCAGACAAAAAAAAAAAAAAAGAAAATTATTAAATAAATAAACGGCCGGAAACACGCGATCGGTAGGTAGAGATCACGTTGGACGTGTCCAGGTGTTAGAAAAATGCGCCCAGCATCTACCCATAGATTTGTAACGTCGTGGAATAACTGCGCATGCGCCACTTATAATGAAAGTCTGTGGATAAGATCAGAGCGCCCCCAAACAGGAAATACGTCACCAATCAGAAAACGTTTTTTTGAAACAAACAATATAACTCATCATTACTCATATACAATATTTATCCTACACAACTAAAAGCATTTCAACCTGAAGAGACTCACAAAACGAGAGAGAGAATACAATTAAAATGTTTTATTGATTAAGGTTTCTTTGGCGCTCGGGCCCCGGCGGAGGGCATTGCTTTGCATGCCGGACTGCTGAGAGCTTGAATGTCCGGCATAGGGAGATAGATTATGGATATCTACCCCCCCCCCGGGACCCGAACCCGGTGGTTCAGAAGGGAACGCAGACGTCCAATCCATCCCACCGGTACGTGAATGACAGCCAGCCAGCGGCCGACGGCTCCGGCCAACCCGGAGACGAACACCAGCGCAGAAACCCCGTCCTGAGCAAGCACGAAGCGACAGCGGGAAGGAAAAACTCCCCCGAGGGGAAGAAACCTCCAGCAGAACCAGGCTCAGGACAGGCGGCCATCTGCCATGACCGGCTGGGTCGCAGGGAACAGGAAGCAGGAACGCACACAGCAGCAGGACCAAGACGAAGGCGAGCAGGACAACCCCAGGCGGCGGAGGCGGGACGAAGAACAGGGGAGGACAGAGGAACCAGAAACCCCAGGAGGAGACGGGGAGGCGGAGGGAGGCGACTAGACTGGCAACGGGCAAACAGGAAGAGCTGAGGAAAGGGGTGCCTTATATCCAGGTGGACAGTTGATGAGTGATTCGATGCAGCTGTATCCAGGTGGACAGTTGATGAGTGATTCGATGCAGCTGTGAGTCCTGCCATTGTTGAATTTGCGTCTTCGACTTCATATACAGTATGCATATATTTCGAAATATTTTTATTTTATTATTTCATTTTTATTGATTTTTTAAAAAAAGTCTTCAATGTAACATGGTCCAGAATTTCCAGTGGGGTGGCGCCCTAGCGCCCCCTATTGGCCGGCCGCCCCTGGTCAAAACACAGCTCTAACTTCTGGAGACAGGTTGGACGCTCACTAGACTGTGTTGTGAAATGGTTCAGTTTTGAAATGTTCCTCTTTATTTCATTTCTACTTTCTCTGATTAAAAACAGATTTGTTTTTCAACTTGTGCATTTTGCTTATCTGCAGGAAAAGCCAGTCCTTCTGATCTGCACCTAAAGTCAAATGTGCTGTGATCACCAGGACAAGTGTTTCTATATGAGTACTTAGTAATCAGCTGAGAGGGATGGAGACAGGTTGAAGCTGGTGGGGCATTACAGGACCTGTCTGAGGGCCTCTTCTCATCCTACCCCCTAAGATCTGTCAGGATGTCTGTCCAGGGTCTGTGCTGTCTCGTCCCCTCCTCACACTTCACTGCTTCAGTTAATTGAAGCCACTTCGGATCAGTTGGAAGAGCTGGATCTGCACGCCTGAGCAGACCAAAGCGCTCACCTGACCTGCCAGTCATGGCCGCCAGCTGCTGCCCGCCGTGCACAGCTGCACCCTAACACATTATCGTCTTCCACATTTACAAACCAAAGACGTCCCTAATGCACATGCTTCGTATTCCAAGCTCATTTGTTCCATCTTGAAGCGGGGGATGTTCTCACCAGTCACTTTAGTAGATTAAATATGTTTCTAAACAGGACTTTTAATAAAAAAAAAAATAGATTAAAAAAACTACAAAAGTGACTTCAAATTGACAAGTTTTTACAGAAAATACAGTTAAATCCTTTAAAAAAAAATCTATTTTCTCTAAAGCTGTGGTAGATTTTCTGAAATAATAGTGCACTCAATAAATAAACACTACAACTGCCTTTCTTGTCAGTTTATTAAAAGAGCAATAAAGAAATCAAGAAAATAAAAAATAAAGATCTAACAGGACTGGATGACATGAGGCCAGATCGCAGACTCAGTGGGTCTGCAGGAGTTGGACAGAGTCAGAACTTGTGGCTTGTGATTCGTGCAGAGTCGGACGACAAGCCATGTCAGCCTCTTGGAAGCGCTCGTGATCAGAGCGTGCACACACCCAGAGCCACACACGACTTCCTGATTAGCCATAACAGAAGCTATAACTAAAGATCCAGCAGTCAAAACACTCTTATTTGCAAAAAGTCACAACAACTTTGGATTCACAGGTTCTTTGCAACAAAACTTTACCAACAGGTTTTTGGAATTAATAACAACAATAACAATAACAGTGCAAATATACGTCCATCTGAATTCCTTTATGAGCTTACAGATGAATCTGTTTTGAACTATTTGGCTCAAACATGACTTTATCAGATTAAATAGAACAAAATTAAAGGCTGAGCGTCAACGATTGCATATCGCCCACCACCTTTCAAGTCAGAGTTTTAGACTAAAATCTTTTTTGCTGAGCAGAGATGGATTTAACCTTCTACATGACGTTGTGCTCGATCTCACGTGACAGATGTGCTAACACGCCAAATTTAACACAACTGTAAAATTGACTGCGACGATCAATAATTCTCAGTCGGGTCATCTGGACAGTTTATTTTTTATAGAAACGTTTCACCCTCCACCCAGAGGGCTTCATTAGTTGGAGGAGTTCAAGAAAACTGTTTCCCCACCAAGCAGTAAACACCATAAGTGGACCAACCAGTTTGCTGGAGCTAAACTGGTTTCTGGGGGGCGTCCTGTCCCTCGTCAACTCCTCCCAGTGTCTATGTTTGATCATCTGTGGTGGCCATCTTAATTTGGGTTGGCTCCAAAATGTAATGAGTTTTATATTTACAGCCAATGATTACTTCCTGTTTGTTTCAATAAAATCTATTTAGTCATTTTAGGGTTTTTTTTTTGTGTGGAAGATACAAACAATGTTAAATTGAAGAGTTATTGACAAAGTATTGCTCAAGAGTATGGCACGCTGCAGTGCAGGGTATGTTACTCCATCCATCCATCATTTTTTACCCGCTTCTTCCTTGTTTTTGGTCTGTGGGAGGAAATTGGAGTACCTGGATGCACTGAGAGAACATATAAACTCCACCCAGAAAGGTCCAAGGCTGGGATTTGAACCGGCAACCTTCTCGCTGAAAAGTAACAGCTCTACCAAATGAGCTGCCAACAAGACCAATCAGTGCTTTTTAGATCATATTCATACACAGATGGGACACACAACGGTGGCAATAAGGGGTTCAGTGGCTTGCCCAGTGACACTTCAGCATGTGATTGCAGGTAGAATTGAACCCCCGACTCTTCCACTGGAGGACATCTGCTCTAAACACTCAGCCACAGCTGCCCCATGTTACACCAAATGCTAGTTAAGTATCTCTAAAATTGGCAAGTTACAAGCACTTTTGTGTTTATTTTTTATTTATTTATTTAAGTTAGGACAATGCATATTAATCAACATGACAGCAGTTAGCATCAATGTAAATATGCCAGAGTTAGCACAATAGCTAATTTTCATCCATTGTCCTAAGGCAGGTAAGAATAAGAAATTATTGAAGTCATTTATCAACATTAGCCTTTTTTTTCTGCATCCAATTTATTCAACACTTATTTCTGCAGGTTAGTCTCATTGAGCCTCGAGGACTGATTTACAAGAGAGACCTGATTTAAACAAAGAACACTGATAGGTACTGACAACAGTAGACAATCATACTAAAAGCATATACTGTAAAATCAAAAGTAAATAGAAGAAATTATATTAAAATGAAACAAAAGTAGCTACCGTATTTTCTGGCCTATAAGTCACAGTTTTTTTTAAAACTAATTTTCATGTCCTGCGACTTATGGGGCAAAGCAACATATTTAGGGATTTTTTCCAATATTTTTAGACCAATTTTTGGCTGAGATATGACCGTTTCCATTCATTCTGACGGGAAAAAAATGTAGCAGTACCACTTTCGGCCGCTAGGGTCCACCGACCGTTCCCAGCTCATGTGTCTGACAGTAGCCTCCTCTGCTCGGACTCACTCTGTCGCAGCACGGCCTCCTGCTCTTTGGAGGTATGAACTACTGTTACCTCAGTGTTTGTTAGCAAAATAGCTCAAAAACCACACGACAAATTTTGATGAAACTTACAGAAAGTAATCACTGGATGGACATTTACAACTTATTAGCTTTAGGAGATGTTTGAGCGAAAATTCGATTCATTTATAATTTATTTTCGCAGCGCGTGACCGTTTGGAAGACCGTCAAAGCGAAGCAATTTAAATCCAGCTGATTTGACGATTATGTGCATTTATTAAGGAAAAGTTAAGCTCAGAAACACTTTTACTATAATGTCAGCAAACAAATATTTTTTAGGTGCTAATCTTCTTAAATTTTAAAGAAATGAAGCGTATCCGCTCACTGCGCGTGTACGCTTTGCAGCACCGACATAGCAAAATAAATTTTTTTTTATTCAGCTGATTTGAACATTACATGCATTTATTAAGGAAAAGTTCAGCTCAGACACATCTTTGCTATAATTATTAGCAAACAAGTAATTGTTTTTAAGTGTTTATCTTGTTAATGTCCTACCGTACACGCCAAAGTCCTCCTGTATCCATTTGCGGTGACGCGTAACATACGCGACACGTCAGCGGTGACGCATAATAGATGCGACGTATACGGAGGTGCGACACCTTTATGGATTTTTCCACATTATTGGACATAATTGGACTGATACGACATACAGGGCGGAGTGACTGAAAGGGCGGAAAGTACGGTACATTACAAAGCAGTGTAGAAAACTAAAAACAGGAACATATCTGCATTGGTTTTTCCCATGAACTTAGCAGATGTTTAAAGTCCCTTAGAGAGGTGAAAGTAGACAGTTTCAGATCATTTTGCAAGGTGTTCCAGAATACAGGAGTGGAGTAAGAGGAGGCCCTTTTGCCAAAGTCTGTCTGCACCGATGGAACGCTGCAGGTAATGATGTCTTTAGAGCGCATGCTGTAGCTGCATAGACAAAGTGACATGTAAGAGATGTATGAAGGCAGCAGACCAAGATGAAAATCTACCAATGAAAGTCTACATGAAGGTAATGATGACCAGTTGACCAATGAATACAGGGTGCAGTGATGGGTACAGTATTTATAACAAGTTATGAATCTTAACTCACCGTGATAGACAGTGTCCAACATCTACAGGGTGCTTTCGGAAACATTCATGTAAATAATGTCACCATAGTCAACTCAGGGAAGGAAAGCCGCAGTTACAAGGTGTTTCCTTCAGTTACACAGAATCTATTTCTTTTTTTCACTTTCAGTTTCATTAACAAGTTTTCGACATGAGGCTTAAAAGAGAGATGCAAATCAACTAAAATACCCAACGACAAACTCAATAGGAGCACCATTTGAAGATAAACTAGAAGGAAGGACTGCTGGTACCAATTTCCTGTTTGGAAACAACATTCCTTTGGTTTTATCAGCATTTAGGACAAGTTTGAGATGGAACAGATCTGACTGGATGATGTCAAAGACGGATTGCAAAAGCTGGAAAACCTTAGCAACTGTTTTAGCTTGACAATAAACAACTGTGTCTTCAGCATAGAAATGTAAGGATGCATCAGGGATGCTCTGACCTACATTACTTATGTAAATTGGGAAGAGGTTGTTCCTAAGACTGAGCCTTGTGGTACACCATTGTTGACAGTTAGTTATGATGTTAGTTATTATGTATGGATTTAATGAAGAAACCACAGCTCAGTTACAACAAAAAGCTGCTTGTTCTCCATCTTGGATGAAAATCTTGATGAGCTTGCTTCTTGGGATATAAACACCGAGGTCTGCCTCTGTTCCTCGCTGATGCTTTAGCAGAGGTGGGTTCCATATCGGCGAACACCGCAGCCATCTGAGGAACGATCACAGGGAGTGCTGTAGATCTTTAGAGACAGCCCACTTGGGAGTGAATGTCTACAGTAAGAAATAGAACAGTAGTGTATCGTTTTAAATGCCAGGCTTGTTCTCAGTCAGTGAGCTTTATTGTGCTAGCCTTTCGTTATACTGTAGCTCAGTCAGCTGACATTTAATGTTCAGCCATTACTCTGCTGCTGCTTTAGTCCAGGCGCTGCTGTTACTCACCTAAATATGAGCAGACAGATGTGACAGCTGGCCAGCCATATGTGACAAGCCTTTTAGATCTTTATGCTTTAATTATCCCTCCCATGAGACCAGTATTGACATTTAAGGTCTTAACACTCAGACCCCATAAACTGCCAGCCACCAGTTAGCATTATGTGTCTCTTGGAAACCACCGAGCAGACTGAAAAGGTGCTTAACAGCTGCTCATTGTTCATCTCTCTCCAGAGTGTTATAAAAACCCTTTAGCTGATCATTCGTGTTATTTAAAAAATAAAAAGTTCTGCCAAGGTTTTCCCATTTCTTAATGCTGCATTTGAGGACGTTTTATCCCCCTTTTAGTTATTTGTTTACAGCAGGAAAAAAAATAGAAAATATTGTCATTAGAGATGGGCATTTTGGGCAAAAACACTCTTTGAATTCACCTGGTAATTTAAATTTTTTCTTTAATTAGTAACCTGGTGTTGTCGGTGCCATCTAATTTCCAACTAAAGGTCTTATTTGATATTAGATGCCCGTTTGAATTTACCAGATCTGTTTACCTCCACAGACTACAGCCAACCTAATATGGTGGATTCAGCCTAATGCTTTGTTTACATTGAGTGTGGACCCACATTTCAGTATTAAATATAAATATAACTGGAGTAAACTCGTAACGGCACCATTTAATGGATAACCTTTATTGTTTTTTTTCATACTTTGCAATGAGTTCCTTTAACACCTTAAAAAAGTTCTTAATGTAAAGAATTAGTTTTTTTTTTGTCCGTTATTATTCATTCCTCCAAATTTTTGTCCTTTTCCCCCTTTCAGCCTGTCTCACCTGGTTGTTCCCACGCGTTCACATGTCTCTTGCTGTCCCCGGCTCTAATTTTAGTTGCCGTGGCAACCCTATGGCTCTTTCCACTTATCCTTCTTTCTTCATGTCTGCGCTCCTTTTTTAATTTGTCTGAGCTGGTTAATAATAGTTTATTTTTTACAGAGGTCCTTTTAGACAGAGCTCATGAGTTCTGCACAGTTTGATTTGATTTCTTTCATGCTTGTGTTCTTGCTTTTATTATTCTCTCTTTTTAGTTTGTACAACTACATTAATCTTTTTATTTTTTTCAACTTTTTGTTGAAAGCCAATGTTATTTTATTGGGCAAAAAACAGTTCACAGTTCATCAGATGATTAATTAAGTTCAATTATAATTATTATTTTCTTGCTGCTGAAAGCAAAGGTGGCACATTAATACTTTTACCTGTGTGTTTGTTTGTTTGTTTGTTTGTCCGTTCTGTGGTGGATTTATTCGTTGTTGTTTTTTTATAGTGGCGGGATCAAGAACTATACAACTAAAATGCATTTTGTACTGTAGCGGGTCACAAATTCAACAGACTACACCACGTCTGCAGAAGTTGTGGCACAAAACAACGGGGAAAATGTGACCTTAGAGCTTGTGATTCATGCAGGTTTGGACCCATGAGCCAATCAGATCCCAGGAAGCTCTCGTGATCAGAGCATGCACAAACTCTGGAGGCCAATCGACTTCTGTCGGCTTCATGACCCACGTTTGCTCAATTACCCAGAACAATCTATAACAAAAGTTCATGTGACCCTGCAGTCAGAATAAAACATTTTTATTTTCAAGTAGTCATAATGTAATGGTTATGATCCACAAAGATGCTAAAAGTTCTTTGGACTCAATAACTTAAGATAATGTTTCATACACAGTGCCATTAGCAAAATATATCACGAACCACTTTTGATGAAACTTCCAGAAAAAAACTCAATTGATGAATATCTGCAACTGATTAACCTTTGTCAGTGGTGGGATGTAACTAAGTACAAGTACTTCATTACTGTACTTAAGTACATTTTCATTTATCTGTACTTTACTTAATTAGAGTTAAAAATTGGTACTTTTGACTTTTACTCCCCTACATTTTACATTAAATATCTCTATTTTCTACGACACTACATTTCTATAATGCATTATGTTACATGTTACATTCACGTTGCTTTTTTATTTATTTGTGTGTTAGTTTGAAAGTAACCAGTGGTGAGAGGGGAGTTGGTCCATTGAATCACTGCAAAGTGGGCAGGTAACATTAGACCTGCCTTCAAGAAGAACTGGGCCAATGATGTATATGTTCTAGTACATACGTCATTGAGCTGGGCCACCCACAGCACCGCTAACACACCCAAAATGGGTTTCACCATGGAGTGTCAGCCAGAAGATCGATGCCACCCATGGCCTTATTGAAAGATTATTGAAAGACTATTGAAAAACTGTTCAGTACAGCAGGGCAGATTCTCTCTCCCAAAAGAACCAGACCGGACTCAAAAATCTTTGAAAACCAACTTCTTCTGAACTTGAACAAGAAATTCTTGCTGCAATATTAAAATGTGTCAGTTCATGGGATGTTAGGACAGGAGACAAGATTTGTCTCCAATCTCCAGATCTCAGCTCCACAACCTCCCTGATCTTCGTTTGCCATCTACTGTACCCGTCTGCATTCTGGGTCCCTGAGCAGCTTTGATGAAGTTGTTCAGAGTGAGGTGGAGACCATCATCAAGAAAATGAAGCCTTCATCCAGGGACGTGCAGAGCCCACTAAAGGGGCAGGTGCTCAAAAAAAAGGGGGCACATCCAACCGCATTTTAGGACAGAATTTTAACAAAGTCACATAGCTTTCAGTTTAATAAACAATGATAAATTACAAAATTGTGAGATATACTATCAAAGCTTAGGAAAACCTCTACATAGAACATACAACTATCCATATGTAAAATATTTTATTAGTAATTTCTTTCTGCAGGTCTACTTTGTTATAGGAAAGTATTGCAATATTCAAACCTGCGATTTAGCAAGATATGTAAATCAGAGCTACACCACCAGATATATTTTGTCTTTACAGAATTACACTATAAAAAATATAAACAAGGGCACAATGCAACTTTTTAGTGTACTGTAATCTATAAAAGAAAGAGCTGCCTGGTTTGCTACACTTGCAGTGGAGATGAAGATGGTCCATTCAGAAAAGCAGAGCTGCATCAAACTTTAATGTGGAACTGCAGAAGATAACTAAACAAAAGCAAAAATTGAATTGTTAATGCATATCACCATGAGAAAAGCCTACTGAGACTAACTGACCACCAAAATTTAGACCTATATCTCTGTTTGTGTCTTAGTGTATTTGTAAGTACCTATATACATTTTCTTCAATCTTTCCTCTTCTTTTTTTCTTGTCAGTTTCTCTTTTTTCCTCATTGTCTCATCTTCTCTGTGTTGAGTGGAGGACAATGTCTCTTATTTATTTCGGTCTCTTGCCTTTCTTTTTTCCCCCAAACTGAATCTAAGATCCAAAATCTTCTTTTCCATCATGGTGAACTGTTTAAAAACAAACTTCCAACTTTTAAGCATTTTTGCCATTTTTGTTCTCTTCTTATTTATTTATTTTTATTCATTTTATTTTATTTATTCATTTCAGATTTAAAACACATAGACAATTTACAAACACATGAAAGAAAAAAACAAGATATAAAATGAAAGGTAGTAGAAGAAGAAAAAAATCTTGTCATATCTGCCCCTTCTTAAAACAACTGTGCAGCAGCAGTTTTCTGTTGGTCATGTCTCGAAAAATGTCAATGACCTCAGTGAGGTCATTGACATTTTTTGCAATTATGTTGCTAATTATTTGCAAAACAAACTTATTTGCGCATGCCAGAAATCTTTGCTATTCTAAGTTTTGTTTGTCATTCAAAGTTTTGCTTGCGATTCTCACATGACGTCGTGGGCAGAGCCTAAAATCGCAACAAAAGATTTCTGGTGTGTGCAAATAAAAGATTATGTTTTGCAAATAACTTTTTAAGTTCACGAGAGAAAAATTAGCTATATTTAAAAAAATGTTTTTTAAACAAAAGTTTTTGCTTTAAAAAAATGAAATCATTACAATTCCAAAAGTTTTGATTACAATTTTATTTTACATAACTGAGGTTAGTTTTTTTTTCGTTGACTAATTATGAAACAAATTTAACTCCATACTCTGCGAACCAGACCCTAAACTTACTTAAAGTCTGGATAGGTTTTTCCCCTTCATTTGTACGCGTTTATTGGACAGGAGCAACTTGATTGGTTATTACATTTATCTATTATGGTAGTTCAGGGTGAGTTATTTTTAATTCTAAATGAATATTCTTGTTGGACTTTTATTTAAGTGCTATTTTCCTTCAAGATACATTTACCTAATGCTAGAATTAATGCAATGTACATTATGCAGCAAAGGAAGTTAGAAAATCGGACATATATCCATTATGGAGAGATGATAGGTTTTGGATGGGCGATGTGCTCCCTATTGCATAAGCCAGGGGTGTCAAAGTCAAATACATGGAGGGCCAAAAAAACAAATTTGCTACAAGCCAAGGGACGGACTGGTTCAATGTTTATTTTAAGGGGGTGATATAAGATTTTTTTTCTTCTTCTTTTTGCACTCTTTTCAT
>JBBPBX010021053.1:24062-37753 GCA_038048925.1 Garcialebias charrua | reverse complement strand
TATATAATTATTTTCCGGCAGGTTTATTTTGCATTGATTTGTTAGTCCTGCAACTTAACACGCTGAAGCGACATGTACTTTTTTCTCCCATATTCAAATCACAATTTTTAAATGATGCTTTAAATTTGGAAGAACTGCAACAGCGAGTCCTCCCATGTGTGCTCGCTCGCTTCACTCAGCTGGTGCAGGCATAGGAACAACGGAGAGCTAGCGGCTCCGGGCGCGATGGATGGATGGCGTCATGCCGTCCATGCAAAATGAAGCTGTTTTGACCATTAAATAAACACGTACTAAACACGAAGGGTCTGCGGTGACGTATAATATACTGTAAATGCGACTTATACAGGTAGTCCTCAACTCACGACGGCCTCGAGTTACGACGTTTCGTGGTTACGACGCGCATCTCCCATAATTAAAAAAAAAATTATTATCATTTTGAAACATTTATTTTGAAAAGCCAAGTTACGCAGTTTCCGGTTTTACGTTCTAAACGGAGCGGCGGATAAATACTGCCCTGTACTCTCTAAAAAAGTTAAGTCTGGTCCTCTGGACATTCAAAAACAAAACAAAACTTGTTGGACCAAACTGGACAGGCAGAAACGGGCAGCAGCTGTGGAAAAGTAGCTGTTTTATGGACGGCGGTTTTACGACGTAAACGAATGGAGAATACTGAGGAGGGACGGAGGAAACGGCTTCACCAGCATTCCAGTAGGTTACTAACTCTTTTTTCCCTTCATTATGGCTCTGAAATGTATGTATTTTTTGATAATTATGTAGGGTACCGTGTTAGGATAGGCTAAGTGCTTGGTAAAATACAGTACTGTACGTATAAGGTGCAGTTTGGACGTATGTTCCGACTTACATCGTCTGAGATGGGGCCGAGATGGTGCAGAGGCAGGGCAGCCGGCTCAGAACCGGAAGGTCCCGGGTTCGATCACCGGTCACTGCATACCTCATTGTGTCCCTGGGCAAGACACTTAACCCCGAGTTGCTCCCAGTAGGACTGGCAGGCGCCTTGCATGGCAGGCTACCGCTACCGGTGTATGAATGTGTGTATGAATGGGTGGATGGCTGGTACTATGAAGCGCTTTGGGGCCCCTCATAGGGGACTGGAAAGCACTATATAAGTAAGCTCCATTTACCATTTACATCGAAATTCGCTTTACGACGCCACGTAGGAACGGATCTCCGTCGTAAGTCGAGGACTACCTGTACATGTTTTTTTCCTCTTCATTATGTTTTTGTTTTTACTTATGCGACTTATACGCCAGAATATATTCAGTGTTTCCCCTACCATTATAACACAAGCGGGGCGCCCCACCCCGCCTACCAAACCTCCAACCCCCACCACCTGTCGGCACTGACGTAACACTAAACTAGCGGCTCACAATCCAGATGTGCTAACTAAAGAGCTAAAGGCAGCCTCTTCCCTCATGCTGAACCCTCTACCCCACTCGACAACTGTCAGTACAAACATCACGCAGCTGAGATGTGTTTCTTTCTCCTCTCTTCCACCCCTGCTCTAAAACTGTACAACAGTCGGTGCAAACAGCGTGCGGCTATGTCTCTGTCCCACCACCCCCCTCTAAAACTGCCGACAAAAATCGTGGACAAGATGAGCGGCCCTACATCCCAAAGGTGGGACACCTTCGGTCCATGATTTGAATGTGCATATTGTAGAAATAAGAATAGTGGTAAGGAGTAAAATGGGATTACAGGTAAGCCAAAACGTGTATGACTTAACAAAAAGAGCGTCAGAGTGACGGGATGATGAGAAGCAAAAGATGTCACCCTGAGTGTTGGAGCATCTTTAGAGGGACTGATGGTTCAGGAAAACAGACGTTATGATATTCATTCTCCGTTTCTGCTCGTCTTCTCCGCTGAATGTAAATCACCTGCTGCGATGTGGTCCGTACGTGTCCAACATGACTGTGCTGGCCTGCTCCAGGTTCCACTGGTAGCGCTGCAGAAGCTCGTCACACTCTGCTCTCGAACGCAGCCCCAAGCGAAACAGCTGCTCCACCTGTAATGCAGATGTGGGTGGTATTAAAGAATGCTGTTCTCTTTGAAACTCCACTTTGTTTTTTCACACTGTGATCACTCAGCATGACCAAACTAAAACGCATCGGACTCTGAATCCGGCAGAGGAGTTGTCTTCTTGAAATAAAATGGAAAAAAAAATCAAAAAGCACGCAGCTGGATAAGCACTACCTTTAAATAATGAACAGCCTGAGGGACGCTCCAGTTGTGAGTCTGCAGAGCAGCCTTACACTCCTCTGTCGTGACTCCGTGCACCGCTCCTTGGACCTGCCAACATCAGCAAGTGACAATGAAGCTGACAGAACCATGTTTGGACTTACAGATTCAATCAGAACAAGCGCTCAATACAAAAACAACTGTATTGACTTACAGATTGTTTCCTTTATCACAAAATCCCAAATTTATTTTAATATACGGTAGATTCCCCTTTTTAATTTCCAACATACAGTAAGTGATCATGTGTTCAGTAAATCAAGCTTCAACACGCGTTGAATCAGCCACAAGCCCTTTGAGGGTTTTTCCATCAAAGTAACTAATGAATTCAGTTCCAAGCTTATTTTTTGTACTAATTCTAATTTAAAGATAAAACACTGTTGAAATTATGTCACATCTGTTGCTTTTTAACACCAGAGTTCTGCCAATTAAAACTTATGGTGATAAAAGGATTATATTTCACTAAAAGAGGCCACTCAGATGTTTTCAAGTGTTATTAAAAATGAGTAAATTGGGCTTTTTCTGTCCGCAGCGAACGTCGACATAAAAATAATGTTTAAAAGGGGCAATGCTTTTTGCTTTTACTTTTGTGATGCTCTGCTCCTGTTGCATGCTGGGAGCTGCAACCCCCCCATTGTTGTTGTTGTAGGAGGTGTTTGGTTTGGCTCCACCCGGCTGCTGCTGCTGGTGCATCATGGGCTTAACTGCTACCATGTTGGCTGCACCATACCTGCTCAAAAACCAACACCGAAACAACACAACGTGAAGAATAATCATAATTTCACCTCTTTTATAAACAATGGGCTTCATGCAAGAACATGTTTGTATTTTTATCCTAAATTTCTCTTACTTTTGTTCGTACGAAGCGTTCGTACGAACATGCCACGTCAGATTCAACAAACTCTTCTATCCTCAGGAAAAGTGTGTAAATGAGCTGCGTACGTATGATGAATTCCACCTGTTCTATCCACCTGCGCGTGCACGCGGAGAGGTTATTTACATAATTCCCACCCCTCAAAACACCATATAAGGCTACGTTTCCTGCCTCAGAGAGCAGGAAGTGTCCGTTCATACAAATGACAGCGAAAAGTAAAATGGAGAACTTTACGGGTGCGGAGATTGAAGTTCTGCTCTCCGAGATCGAGAAAAGAAAATCTGTCCTTTTTAGCAGCGTCACTCATGGGATTAAAGGACCAGCCAAAGCCAAAGAATGTTTGTTTATAATAAATGTGGACCTTAAAATATACACACGTCCTGGTGGCTCACTGGGTAACGCAGTGCGCCGTTAGCTGCTCCTAACCTTATCTAGACCTCGTGGGTTCGATTCCCACAAGGTATGACTATTTTTTTTCCTTCCTTCTTTAGATTATTTATTCATTCCAGATTAAAAAGACTTTATGCTTTATTTCTTGTTGTATTGTAAATAGTTTTCTTGTGTTTTTTAAATCTGGAATGAATTAAAAGAAGAAAAAAAAACGTTGTCCCATGTGGGAATTGAACCCATAAGGTTCGGAACGACGAGCCAACGCTCATCTCACTGAGCTATCGGAGCTCTATGACTGCAACAGGAGGAGGTCAAGGTAAAGTCTGCGTTACCGAGACAAATTAAACTTAAATTAATTCATAATTTAAGTTGGTTTTAGTTTGAGATCTTCATATTAATATTGTAGTGTTAGAAAACGGCATTGATAACAAATTGATTTTAATTTAAATATTTTAATCCGTTAGTCATTATTACATTTAAAATTCTAATTCAAACAGAATAACCTATTGTCAAAAATAATTATGGTGCGTGATTTCTTTGGACTCAAAATATTTTCTGAATAACGAAATATAAAGTTATTAGTGAAGAAAATCCGTCTGGATAACAGCAGACTGACTGCTCGTAAAATATACGACAGGTCTGGACCACACGTAAATTTTGTTCGTATCTGAAAAATATCTTAGGATACGAAAACATTGTTGAATGCCACAAATGCTCCTAAATCACTCGTACGCACAATTTAAGAACAAATCTGTGCGTACGAACGGTTCTTGCATGAGGCCCATTGTTTTTACTAACAATACTAACATCACACTAAATGTTAAAGTAAATATCTTTACTGGATAAAATATGTTAATCAAATCGGCACAGCAGCCTCTAAATCAGGGCTGTCAAACGTACGGCCCGCGGGCCGGAACCGGCCCGCCAAGGGGTTTCATCCGCCAGAGGATAAATCTGAATTATTTTTTTAAAAAGAATAAACGTTATTTTCTAAAAAAATCTGCAGTTCCTATGTTGTCCGCTAGAGGTGCTGTGTTTTAGTCAGTTCCTATGTTGTCCTACTCAAACACAGCGCCTCTAGGACCCAGAGGCGATGTGTTTTAGTATGGGAGACGCAGATAGCAAGCGGAGACCCTGCTCACTTTCCCTGTCTCCGAGATGTGTGCGCAGCAAGCGTTCATCCTGATGTGAAACAGTACAAAGACAAGATTTCAGGGTTGCTGAGGGAGTTCGAGAAACGATTTCAGGTCTTTAGCAAACTCGAGACAGAATTCGCAGTTTTTCTCTCACCATTCACAGTCAGAGCTTCTGATGTGCCTGTTGACATGCAACTTGAAATCATTGATTTGCAGTGTGATGTAGAATTGAAGGACAAATTTGCCTCTGTGGGCTCGGACACATTTTACAAGTATCTCTTACCACGCTATCCTAAATTGACAGCACTGGCTGCAAAAATGTTGTCCATGTTTGGGACTACCTACCTTTGTGAGCAAGTTTTCTCACTAATGAACATTAATAAAACAAAGCTACGCTCAAACCTCAATTTATGTGTTCACAATTGCTTCCTAGATGTGGAAAATGGATTTTAAATTCATTCATTTCTAAATTTTGATGGGTTTGATGTATTTTTAACATGCAGGGAAGTGTTTCTAAGTTCCACAAAACTGTTTGTTGACTAAATGTTTTAAAACGTTGTGCAATCACTGTGATCAGTTTTTTTATGTGTAATGCACTTAAATAAATGTTAAACAGAGTAAAAGTGTAAAAGGACAATTAATTTAATGTAAATATTTATAATTTATTTCTTCTTTGCACTAATGAAAAGAAAAAAGTGAACTTACTGTTCGTTCTATGTAATTTTGGAATGAGTTTACTGGTCTGGCCCCCTTGAGATCAGATTAAGCTGTATGCGGCCCCCAGATCAAAATGAGTTTGACACCCTTGCTCTAAATGGACCTTCAGTGGAGACGCAAATTTGTTTTAAACTTAAATTTGTTTTAAAAAAACAACAACAGCTGCTTCCACTTAAAATTCAGTTTCTCATAGAGGAATGGCCCACCTCTCCAGAAAAGCAGGTCTCTCCGGCAGGGGGGCAGGAGTGGAAATCTGAGAACCATCAATCAGTGAGGATAAGCCACGCCCATCCCGAAAGGTTAGAGGATCCAATAAGGAGGTGGAGGAGTAAGAGGAGCCAGGAGCTGACAGCCGCGAGGAATGAGATGCTTGATGCAGGGAAGAGGACAACGGTGAGGACAGAAGGGGGCCCAGGAGTCCGGCAGACCGACGTAAGGAGGTAGAAAGAGGAGGAGGAGGAGGCAGCACCACAGGTGTGGAGGAGAGAGGAGGCACCAAGGGGAGGGGCGAGGAGGAGCGAGAGCCTGGCTGAGAAAAGGCGTGGTCCCTGGGTGGGATCTGAGGGGGTGCGTTGTCCTCGTCACCCAGTGAAATGGAGCTGGAGCGAGCCTGCTGGTGGGCGGAGCGAGACAAGGTGTGTTTGGAGGGACGCAAGGGAGGGACGGGGCTGCGAGGAGGCAGCACCGGCAGATCCTCGAAGCAGGAGGTGAAAGAGGAGGTGGACGAGGGGGAGGGAGGCGGCAGGCAGATCTGTCGGTGGGGGCCCAAAGGCACAAGAGGCACGGGGGTAGGAGAGGAGGGGAGGGAGCGACCTGTTGCCATGGGAACCTGAAGCTTGACCATCACCTGTCAACAACAGAAACAAACAGCTGTCAGGTAAAAAAAAAAAAATGGTTCATCATGTGTAGAGTAGAAGAAGAACTCTTGCTCGTGGTGCGCACCTCTCTCTGCAGCTCCTGGAAGAGGTCAGCTGACTGAGACTCACTCCTGCTCGCCACGCCGGGCTCTGGAGCGGCTTCTTCCTTTGTATTGATGGAGCGCACCTCCTGGTCCTCAGACTGCTCGTCAAGGTCTGCAGTGACCTCGTCGTAGGCCGGCTGAGGGAGAGGCCAGTCCAGGATGGAGGGAGTGTCCTGAGGCAATCAGGGATATTAAGAGTTAGAGGACACAAAGATCCCCCAGAAGAGTTCAAAAAGTAGACATAAAAAGTTCAACATGTAACAATCTCTTTCCCCTCCTCTCGTCTTCCTCCTTTCTTTAATCTTATATTACCCGTAAACTAAGTTAAAAAGTGCCTTCAGATATAAGTAATTTACCATCTCATTACTTTACTCTGTTGT
Source organism: Garcialebias charrua (assembly GCA_038048925.1). NCBI lineage: Eukaryota > Metazoa > Chordata > Actinopteri > Cyprinodontiformes > Rivulidae > Garcialebias > Garcialebias charrua. The sequence continues at coordinate 31,042 of JBBPBX010021053.1, read as the reverse complement.
CCCCAATTTCATTTGTGCTGACGTTTAATTTATAAGAACATTGATCAGAACCAACATGTTATGATGTTAATTTAACGATTTGTTAATAAATGACCGCATTTCCTGATGGGTCAACTATAATTAACGTTTCATTGTCATTTACATGTCATCTGGTCATACAAGTTATTGTTTAATCGGAAAAAGAAGAGAATTTGTGAATAATTAATTATAAGGTTGTGTCAGGATAACACCTGCTCATCTTACATCTAGTGGACTCTGTCTGCTTACATACTGATGCACAACGGGTATATTTTTGTTCAATATTAATATGAGCCTTTTGTTTAATAATGTTGTCAATCTAAGATGAGCATTTCTCATTTTTACTTGATGAAGTTACATTTAAATTGTTTGAGATAGACAGAGATCCTGTCTGAACTAGGAGAACGTGGGGAATGTGTTGCTCCAGATCGTAAGACTATTTCAGACAAGAGTAGTCGATCATAGATTACAGACAACAGAAGTGCTTTCAAGTGGTTTAGGTTTTGTCTTTACATAGTTACATTGAGTGTAGCTCAGAGCTGCAAAGTTTAAAATCATTAGTGACATATGTCAGCTGAAATCCCACACAGACACAGAAAATATCACACATCTATAATTGTATACATTTTCTTCCCACTCTGAGTCCTCTGTTATGAAACAAAGCCTATTTAAATTAAAATTCGAGTGGTAAAGTGACTCAAGCACATCAGTGAATTGTTATGTCTCATCTTCTAATAACATTATTGACAATTCTGAATATTGCAGTGGGTTAGTCCACAAACCAATGCAGGGTTTGTTGCCCACACCTGCCTGTGTGGAATGAAGCCCACGTCTTTATGTGCATAAAGAGCCACAAATGAAAACCCAGTCCAGTGGTAACTTGAGACACACTGCCACTTATGGAAACCCATTATCAACAACAAACGGGAACTGAGAAACTCAGATATCTGGCAGTGATTGGATGCTTGAATGTTTGTGAAGACTAGAATATTCAGTATTTCTGAATAAATATGACCTAAAACATCATCAGATCTTCACACAAGTCCTAAATGTGAATAAAAGAGAACACAGTTAAACAAATGAGACAAACATTATACTTGGTCATGTATTTATTGAGGAAAATGATCCAGTATGACATATTTGTGAGTGACAAAAGTACTTTGTATGTGAACCTTTGCTTTCATTCATTCACTCAACCTTTTTATTTCATTTGATTTATTTCAGTATCTCGTGTGAAACACCCCGTACATTTCAGTAACTGTTGATCAGTCCTGCACACCAGCTTGAAGGAGTTTTTGTCCATTCCTCCGTACAGAACAGCTTCAACTCTGGATGTTGGTGGTTCCTTTTCAGTCTGGTCTCTCAGTGCAACATACTTGCTATGGGAATTGCACCCCCGCGCGATTACCTGAAGGAATATACTCACGCCTTTACGGCCAGGGACGTCACCGCTGCGCCAGAGGCCCCGCCCTCTGGGTACTTAAGCGAATTGCGCCCCCCTCCATCTTTCTCTTTTTGCCCTTCACCTCGCTTAAACCTGAACTACCTCTTCGCGGGACTTCTCTGTGGCTTCATCGCTCAACCTGAGGTGAGCTTGCTCCCTGCACAGAGCGCACAGAGAATTATTCCTGTGTACTACTGGACTAGCGAAAGCTAGTCCGGCACATTTCTCTTAACCCCAATGTTTTTTTCTCCTCTCTCTACAGGTTGCTTCGCTCGACGGCGCTAACTAGCACTAACTTTCTGGAGGTGCCGAGGTCCAAACGGAGGCTCAGAGGGGACAGAGCTTTTTCTGTTGCTGCTCCAAAACTGTGGAACGATCTCCCTCTTCCCGTCAGACAAGCTCTTTCACTGTCCAGTTTTAAAACTCTTTTAAAAACACATTTTTACTCACTGGCTTTTAGCACAGACTGATTTTGTTCTGCACTGTTTTTATTGTTTTTATTGATCTTAATGTTTTAACAACTGTTTTTTTTGTGTGTTAAAATGTTTTTGATTTTATGTACAACACTTTGTTGCAGCTATGGTTGTTTTAAAGGGCTCTATAAATAAAGTATTATTATTATTATTAACTACGCCACAAGAGAAAAAAAAAGCTACCTCGCTAACTCCTAGCGAGCTAGCCAGCGAAAGCGACGCGACGGAGGAGACATTTCAAGAAAAAAAAGAAGAAAGATTCTGGAAGGACTCGCTCGCCTCATCTCGGACATGCCTCCGGAGAAAGGAAAGCGAAAGGCGAGATTTCCAAGGAAAACCAGCGGGACGGCGAGCCCAACTTCGCGCGCCTGTCCCAGTGGATGTAGTTTCTCCCTCGCAGTAACGGACACCCATGAGGCCTGTCCAGTCTGCCTGGGAATGCTTCATTCAAAAACAGCACTGGATGCGCCCGATTTTTGCCTACATTGCAGCCTCATGATGGATGCGGTGCTGCGGAATCGGATTGACCTCGTCGCCAAAGCAATGGGCGCTTCAGCGACGACAGCGGACGCGGACACCACGGAGCCCCTCACTCCCACGCCGGAGCTGGAGAACATGGCTCTACATGACAGAACACGTGTCGAATGGGGCGACAACCCTGACGTGCTGGCTCCTATGGTGGACCTAACAGTCGAATTCGACACCCGTGGCATGATGAACGAGGATGAGATCTCGATTTCAGCCTCGGGCAAATTTTTAACGGAGGAAGCGGACGTGGAACTGGAGAATCAGGGTGAAGATCTCTCCCAGACCCCAGTTCCTGTGCTCCCAGAAACTGATTTTTCCATCCCTGCTCGGTTCGACTTGTGCCACAGAACAACGGACGCTCTGAACATCCCATGGCCTGAACCTCCGCCTCGCCAACAGGTCACGAGGCTGGCAGGAAACTATTTTTTTCTCGAAACAGCAGGCCGCCACGAGGCAAAAGATGCCCGTGTTCCCGGACTTCCTCACAGAACTAACTCGCACCTGGACTCAACCAAGATCCCTCATGCTCCTTCCCCTCTCACAGTTCTTCGACATAGACGGGATGGATGAAGTGGGAATAGCTAACGTGCCTCAGATTGAGGACACACTAGCGTCTCACTTGGCTCCTAAATCATCAGGAACAAAACCAACTCTTCCCAACAAGGCTTGTCGAGCCTCAGCTTCTCTTCTCGAGAGGTGCTACAGGGCTCAGGGACTTGCAACGCGCGCCATGAACGCGTCCGCGTTAATGCAGGCTTACCTAACGGAAAAGCTGCAACAGCTTCAAACAACAACGGACAAGCAGGCGGCTGCCGAATTGTTGGATGAAACCCGCAGGGCAACGGACTTTGTGCTCCGTATGATGGGGACAGCTGCTGTTGCGCAGGGCAGGGGAATGGCGGAAGTGGTCATCGCGATCCGCCACCTCTGGATGACTCTGACGGATCTCCCGGAGGGACAAAAGGTGCCTTTTCTCCACCACTCGATAGAGCCGGAGGGATTGTTTGGTAAAGCTTTGGAGCGAATTCAGACCAAGCTGGACCAAAGACGCAGACAGGCGGAAGCTCTCCGGGTGGGCATTCCCCGGAGAAGCTTCGCCCCCCCAAGGGAGTCTGCTGGTAGCAGACCTGCGCAGTCTCGGCACCACTCGGCAACCCGTGCCCCACCGCAGAAGCGGCCAGCATACGAGGAGGAGCCCAGGCAAAGACCCCCGCAGGGCCCACCTCGTACCGAGCACGCATGGAGCAAAAACAGGTTTTTCCCCCGCCAGGCGACCAAGCACAGGGCCTCCTCGGCAAATCGTGACAACAGACAAAAACGTGCCTGATGAACCAGGTCCACGTTTCTACGTTACGCGATCACCCGCCCACGTGGTAACGGGATTGATCCCTTCATGTCCAGACTTTGCTTGTAACATAGTACAAACAGCTGGTTTATTTACAGCATGCACAAATCATGCTTTCTCTGCTGTGAGTGACATAAAATCATGTACGTCATTGCACATAAGCACGAATAAAGTTCATGAAACAGCTCCTCTCTGTTTTATTGACTCTCAAAAAACAAAACAACAACAACAACACACAATCTTCAGCAAAACAGGTCCCTCTGACCTGCGAGCCGTCATAAAGGGAGAAGGCCTTTTTCCCCCTCTCCCTCACGGCCCACGGGGTATTAGCATATTCAATAAACCCCAGCAGAGTGCCTCTGATACATCTGCAATGAGCAGACACAGAGGCGTCTGCGAACCCCCCCCCCCCACGCCTCTCAGGGAGACAGGTGGGGAGGGTCACGTGCTCAAGCCCTCGTTTCGTTGTGAATGATGGACCAGCCAATACACTAACCAGATGAACATGTGACATGTTCGCACCTCAGGGAGACAAGCTGACAGTGTCTGACGACGGGAGGGCTGCATCAGACGCCCTCAGGCAGCCACAAACTTCACACCTTCACAGTAGCAACTGTGTTCAGGCTGCTGTGGATGAAAACAACTCAGAGGCCCTGTTTACACGGACACTGTGTGGGGGAAACGCAACTTTTGGGTATGTTAATTAGGTTGAAAGTTTTGCGTTGACATGGGCGAATTCTGTGGATACGACTCTCTCCCCCCCACCCCCCGTACTCATGAATTTACTGTAGTTACCATGCTGGGCCATTAGATGGCGCTGTGATTTTTGGAACCTTCACTACTGCGCACGCGTGCCACTGCTGCCTGAGGTAAACAAACAGAGCACACGAGGCAGCCTGTTTTCCTCTCTGGCTAAAAGTTCAGCTAAACTACAAGTTGTTGTCAACAAGTTAACAACAAGTTAAAGCTGGAATTTGGATAAGAGTCAACAGATCGGACACCGAGTGGGGCCGCTTCATCTGCGCACCAGTTGCTGAGCAGAACCAGAACCGAGTCAACATGTCTGACTTTAGTCCGTGAGAATCAGCTGATTTACAGCAGGGCTACAAGGTAAACCATGTTCTTAATAATGTTTCCTTGTGTTTAGTTCGATCACAGAACAACCAACTGAGGTTTTATTTTTATTTTTTTCCTGCGAGGTCGAAGCTGTTCCACGAAGCGGACCGGCGGTTCGGATCTGGGTCCAGTGTCCACCAGGATGAACAACAGAGTCCAGTTCATTAAAGTTCGGTTAACGTGTTTTTAAAAGTGTTCAATTTAATTCTCAGTGTTTGTGACATGAGTTTGTGGTGTTGAATAAATAAATAAATTAAAAATCAACCTGGTGTCTTCATTTTCAACATGCAGCATGTTAGGCATGACGTAACGAGTCCAGATAGCTTCATTTAGCTCAGATAAATGTAAATATCTCCCACGCTAACATAAATACTGTTTATTATTGTTAAACTGTTAATATATAGCACATTTAGTATGTTATAGTGCAGCGTGACACGTGAAATGTCCGACTGCCTCGTTAACAGCGACAACTGGATCCAGGCAGCTGCTCTCTTCCAACACAGATGCAGGTAAGGTGTAGAATAATTAAATATGAGAATCAAAATATATTCCATCAGCTATAGTTCAGAAAGTGGTGCGTGTGTCCACTGTCCAGTCCACCGCCATTGTTAAAATGCCGGCTGTCTGCGCGTGCGTGCTGCGTGCATGTGTTCAAACAAAAGCTCCACGGGAGATGTTTACATTATCAACGGGGGGTCAGCGAAAAACTTCCACCTTGAGAGCAGGGTCAGAAAAGTATCGGTGTCATCGAGGGGGGCCAGCAGCGTCGTGTAGGCGATAAGCAAAGTCGCAAAGAGAAAGTAGCGGTTACACTCAAAATACGCGCCGTGTAAACTGGCCCTAAAACAAGCCCGAGCCGAATCAGATCTCTCTTCCTGTTTTTCGAGGGGGACTGAGCTCTTTATCACCAAATAATCTGAAGTCTGCCAAACCAAAAGGAACACCCCCACGCTCTAACGGTGCAGCCGCTCCTTTGTTATTAAAGAGGGACACACAATGCCCGAGCAGTACTCAGTCAGCACGTCACCTACAGTTCTGTACCGATTCAAATCTGCTTTCAAAAATAATTCTCCCAAAGGGTGAAACACGGACCTTGGTCGGTTTACCTGGTACCAATGCTCCATGGACCTTACCAAGCTCCGCCCACAGGGCCGCGTTTCATTGGCTAATGCCCATAACACGTCACAGCACAGCTTCCACGTGCGTGCCGGTCTCACAAAACAAACGCTACGGTAGCGTTTGTGAGACCGGCACCACATGCTACTTACATTGCTAGCTAGCATACGTGCAGAATTTTTTTGCGTCAGGGCTGGAAAAATGCTCCTCCACCGTCAGTGGGGTATCTGTACAGGAGATTTCAGGTACCCTGACCGTATTTGTGGAAGTAAAATTCACCGTTTCCCTACATGTGAAACTGAATGCCTTGCTTGGATCAAAGCCTGTGCACGACCACAAAATTGAACAATTATTTCTTTCACCAGCAGAGAAGGGTTGACCTGCTTTTGAAACCTGCTAGTTAACAACACGCGGTCACGATGAGAGAAAGCCACAGTTCACTGAACGTCCTGGAAGTTGGGAAGAAACAGCTCTGCTAACGCCACATGAGCTAGCTAACACAACGAGCTCTACTGTCGATTTCACCTAAAACTGCACAAAATCGTGACACGAAGGCTGGATTTTAACTAACACACCGGACGGCTGAGCTCGTTAGCCCTCACAAAAGTCGCTGTCGGCGTGTTTAGCAGCTAAAGCAGCAACGGCTAACCAACCACTTAAGGAATGAATGGAGATTACAGTTAGCATTAGCTTTGCGACCAAGGCACACAAACTTTTGCCAACAATAGAAATCGCTGATTTCAAAAGTAACCCTCAAAACCATGAATGCCTGACTTACCCAGCCTTGCAGAACAATAGGCATCAGTGATCCTGTCCACAGCTGTAATAATGCTGAGCCTGAGCGTGTGAGGAGCTGATGTTTTCCTCATCAGACAGTAGCACGCACGCTGTTTGGAGGCATCGCGTGGATCAAACAACTTGATAACGTCCAAAAAAAAAA
>JBBPBX010021053.1:2793-17982 GCA_038048925.1 Garcialebias charrua | reverse complement strand
AAAAAAAACAACACTAATATTTTGTTGGACCGCCTTTATCTTTGATTACAGTATTTACTGTGGCATTGCTTCGATAAACTTCTGCAATGTCACAAGATCTATTTCCATCCAGTGTTGCATTAATTTTCACCAAGATCTTGCATTGATGACGAGGCACTAAGCATGATGGGTGCATCACTTCACCTCCCTCTCTTCTTACCCTGATGTGCCCATCACTCTGGAACAGGGTAAATCTGGACTCATCAGACCACATGACCTTCTTCCATTGCTCCAGAGTCCAATCTTTATGCTGCCTAGCAAATTGAAGCCTTTTTCCAGTTAGCCTCACTGATTACTGGTTTTCTTAAGTCTACACAGCTGTTCAGTCCCAATCCCTTGAGTTCCCTTCACATTATGCGTGTGGAAATTCTCTTACTTTCACTATTAAACATAGTCCTGAGTGCAACTGTTGTTTTCATTCCATTTAATTTCACCAAACGTTTAAGTGATCGCCGATCACAATCATTCAGGATTTTTTCCCGGCCACATTTCTAGCTCAAAGACGATGGGTCCTAGCTATCCTTCCAGTTTTTAATGTGTTGTTGGACAGTTCTTAACCCAGTTTTAGTCGTTTCTACAATCTCTATAGATGTTTTTTCTGCTTGGTGCCAATGATTTGACCCTTCTCAAACAGATCAACATCTTGTACATGACCATGCGATGTGTCCAATAGGAGGCTTGTATCTATTTGCTTAGTTAAATCCAGGTGGTGACTTTTTTGGGGGCCAGGCAGTGTATGTACTGGCAGCACAAACTTTATCAGTAAAGAGACTTTATGCTGCTCCTCTGTGAAGTACTTTATCATCTTTTACAAACTCACTGAACATGACTGTAAAAAACATAATCTGAAGCTGCTTGTGCAGAGATGAGTGTTGTTTGGAAAAAGCTAAAATAATAAAGAGTTTGAGCTTATGTTGGTCAATATTAGTAGATTTTAGAAGACTGGGAGTCCAGTTCCCAGGACGTGAAGCTGTCATTGGGGTAGTTTAATTCTCTAAGTGGCTGAGACAGTGAAGTGTCACTACCTTCAGGGTGTCTTCGTCTGCTTGGTGTGTCTCTGATAGTGGGGAGGGGGTGGTCGAACTGAAGCTGTCGTCTGTGAAGTCAATAAGTGACACCTCACTTCTGGCTGAACGAAAACCGGCTCCCTCCCACGGTCGGAGCTTCAGACCCAGAGACACTCCCAGCTTCTTCAGCCCCAATGAACTGCTGACGTCATCCTCATCCTCATAATCATCCATCACTGAGTCATATAACGGCTCTGGACACAAAAGCAAACAACAAAGTCAGGAAAGTGCATGTCCATTTAAAGGTCAAACCAAAGATATCACTGAACAAAGAGGAAAACTCACTTTTAAACAGAACAGCAGGCTGAGGCGGGCGGGGAGGGGGCTTCTCTGTTAACAACAGATTTAGCTGTTTTGTTAGACGCTAACAGAAATATTAAATTACTTCTCTTCATCATTATCAAATAAAAAATATATACTCTTTGCACGGTTGGGTAGTTTGGTTGGCCTTGCTCTACCAGCATCAAATCCCAGAACATCTGGAGGGTCCATAGGGTTCCCCAAATACAGGCTGAAGATGGAGAAAATCACTTTAATGGCAGCAAATGTTAAGTTTGAACATGTTTCTAAACAAATATATTTAAACAATGTTCTAGTTCTTCATGTGTTTTATCACCTTTCCTTTCTACTTATACTGTTTGTCTGAAATCCATATATGTTGCCGTCATATAAAACCTCAGCTGCTGTAACAGCTGAGAGGAAGATTCTTGAGCTGATTCTTCTGAACTTGAAACTATTGTGGGACTCCCTGGATATACAGGTGCTGGTCATAAAATTATAATATCGTGAAAAAGTTGATTTATTTCAGTACTGCCGTTCAAAAAGTGAAACTTGTATATTATATTCATTCATTACACACAGACTGATATATTTCAAATGTTTATTTATTTTAATGTTGATGATTATAACTGACAACTAATGAATACCCCCAAATTTAGTATCTCAAAAAGTTAGAATATTGTGAAAAAGTTCAATATTGAAGACACCTGGTGCCACACTAATCAGCGAATGGACTCAAAAACTTGCAAAGGCCTTTAAATGGTCTCTCAGTCTAGTTCTGTAGACTACACAATCATGGAGAAGACTGCTGACTTGACAGTTGTCCAAAAGATGACCATTGACACCTTGTACAAGGAGGGCAAGATACAAAACGTCATTGCTAAAGAGGCTGGCTGTTCATAGAGCTCTGTGTCCAAGCACATTAATAGAGAGGCAAAGGGAAGGAAAAGGTGGTAGAAAAAATGTGTACATGCAATAAGGATAACTGCACCCTAGAGAGGATTGTGAAACAAAACCCATTCCAACATGTGCCGGAGATTCACAAAGAGTGGACTGCAGCTGGAGTCAGTGCTTCAAGAACCACCACGCCCAGACGTATGCAAGACAAGGGTTTCCGCTGTTGCATTCCTTGTGTCAAGCCACTCTTGAACAAGAGACAGCATCAGAAGCATATTGCCTGGGCTAAAGACAAAAAGGACTGGACTGCTGCTGAGTGGTCCAAAGCTATGTTCTCTGATGAAAGTAAAATTTGCATTTCCATTGGAAATCAAGGTCCCAGAGTCTGGAGGAAGAGAGGAGAGACACAGAATCCACGTTGCTTGAGGTCCAATGAGTCTCAGGAAGTTTTAGAGCACTTCATACTTCCTGCTGCTGACCAACTTTATGGAGATGCAGATTTCATTTTCCAACAGGAATTTGCACCTGCACACAGTGCCAAAGCTACCAGTACCTGGTTTAAGGACTATGGTATCCCCGTTCTTGCTGACCAGCAAATTTGCCTGAACTTAATCCCATAGAAAATCTATGGAGTATTATGAAGAGGAAGATGTGATATGCCAGCCAGACCCAACAATTCAGAAGAGCTGAAGGCCACTATGAGAGCAACCTGTGCTCTCATAACCCCTGAGCAGTGCCACAGACTGACAGACTGCCACACTGCATTGTTGCAGTAATCCAGGCAAAAGGAGCCCCAACTAAGTATTGATGCTGTACTTGCTCATCCTTTTCATGTTCATACTTTTCAGTTGGCCAACGTTTCTAAAAATACTTTTTTTTTATTGGTCTTAAGTAATATTCCTTTTTTTTTCTGAGATACTGAATTTGGAGTTTTCATTAATTGTCAGTTATAATACAGTAATCAACTTTTTTTATATATATAAAATTTGTTCATAAAAAAATACAATACAAAACAATCCCATAAACGATAACGTACAAAATATTAAAAAAATGAAAGGTAGCAGAAAGAAGAAAAATATCATTATATCTGCCCCTTTTTTTTTTTCAAACAATCAGTTCAAACAATAATAATCTTCCAGTAACAGAACAAAATGAATAACTCTTTCTAATTTTCCAACTAATACAATACACATAACGCTACTTCATATATATATATTTTTTTAACAATTTAGTTTTGATCATTTTCTTAAATGTACACATTGACTTGGCATTTTTTATTTCATTCTCCAAACCATTCCATAATTAAACATTAAAATAAATAAACATTTGAAATATATAAGTCTGTGTGTAATGAATGAATATAATAAACAAGTTTCACTTTTTGAATGGAATTACTGAAATAAATCAACTTTTTTCATGATATTCTAATTTTATGACCAGCACCTGTAAATGAAAAGAAATCTGGTGAGGTCTACTTGTGATGCTCTGCTGCCCTCCAGTGGACAGCTGCGGTATAAGCAATGTTAGAAGTATTGTACAGTACTTGAATAGTGCCAGTATACAAGACTTCAGATCAGAAAGAAGATTTAGTGATGCGCCACATTGCTGATTCAAAAATGATACTTTTATGAAGTAATTAGAGGAAACTTTATGTAAGTTATGTAACTGTAGTGCAGTGTATTGTTAACCTGTCTATTCTGTCTGCGTGTCCCCAGCTTCTGTGTGGGTCTGTGTCTCCGTGTCCAGTGTGGATGAAGGAATGTTTCAGCGGTCGGCTGATGTCTTGAGCAGACAGACCGGCCACTGATGTCACAACGTGACGAGGAAACTGGCCGACACGAAGCGTCCGCCTGTTCTGACCTCGCCACCAATAATGCTCTGCTCTGCAAACGCACGAAGAAGTACAATTTCAAAAACACTGAAGTTATTCAGAAACTCTTCTTTGGTTTAGTTTGGATGCCTACTAATAAAGCTTAGCAGATTTAAATGGACCGTTTTTTTTTTACGAGGCAAAGTTTTCACAAAGACAGTTTTGTAGTTTCAACAAGAGACGGTTTGTTCTTATTCCTTGTGGGATTTTTTTATTTTTTCACATGACATTCAGCAGTTCTGTTAAAATGCTGCTGTCAGTGATAGAATTAGTTGGAAACAAAGATGTAAAGAAGTGCAACGTCTCTGTTCTACCATCGTTAACTAACCTTCCCTCGATGATAGTGATGACATCGTTCATTTGGATCTGCAGCTTGTCTTCCTCCTCAAAATCCTGCAGGGCCCTCATGTCTGTAGGCATGGTCTGCAGAACACAAACACTGTTATTACTGCCATCAACAGGAACAGAGGCACCTTTAAGAAACATTAGTCCCTTCATGTAACACAGTTTTAGTACCTTCTGTAGGGAAAACCTCTTATTTCAGTGATTATCAGACAATAAATTAAAGTATAACAGGAGGCTGGACTCTATCAGTGGCTAAACATGCAAAGTTTTCAATCTTTATTGTCTAAATTATTTTTTGCTCCACATAATTAATTGCTAGAAATAAGAACTAATTTCATTTATAAAATGCAGGGCCATTTTACTACAAAAAAAAAAAAAAAAACATGTATAGCAGACAGTCTCCTAAAAAACGCAGTGTAAACAAAACATTGACCCCTCCCAGGTGAAGATAACTCAATATTGTGGATTTACAGCTTCATATAGTCTATATTGCTGAGATTGACAAGGTCACAGCAGTTTTAGTCCCACCTCAAGCAGGAAGTCTCTGAGAGCGGTGAACGTGGGCCTGTCTTCGGGTTTGGGGCTCCAGCACTGCAGCATGACGTTGTAGATGTCCTGAGGACAATCAACGGGCTTACACAACCGCTCAGCCTCAACGTCCACCTTGTGGAGGATCTGCAGATATAATTATAAGGATTAATGCATTTTGAACATGTTTCAGTTGTTTTTAATGTAATGGTAGCTTGAAAATGTGCAAGAATATACATTTACCAGATGTGCCAGCAAAAACTATGAAGGCAGACGTAAATCGAAGCAGAGGCTGACTAACCCAAAATAATTGTTATGTGAATTTGGCCTCCCCATTCGGCCTTGAATTGGCCAGGTATCTCAACTTTTGGTGTTCCCAACCCTGGTCCATGAGGAACACCATCCTTCATGTTTTAGTTGTTTCTCTGCTCCAAAACACCTGATTTTAATAAATGGGTAATTTACAGGCTTCTGGAGAACATGAGGAAGTACAGTACAGGTACTCCCCGACTTACAAGCGCATCGACATACGAGGTTCCGGACTTACGAGCTGACTAACGAACAGTAAAGTTGTACAGAACACACAGAAAATACAGCACTGGTATGTGTTTTTAGATGAAAGTGTGTTAGCTAACAGTTTGTAAACAAGTTTCTGAGCATGTTTATGAACTAATATGTACTTTTGTGTTGAAAAACAAGTGTTCGTAGTAGCGCTAGCATAAATTTTCCGACTTACGGCCGAAAATCCGGACTTACGAGCGACACGTGTTTCGTGTTCCGACATACGAGATTTCGTCTTACAAGCACCTCGCAGGAACGGAACTCGCTCGTAAGTCGGGGACCACCTGTAATTAAATCACTGAATCAGGTGTGTTGGAGCAGGGAAACATGCAGGATGGTGTTCCTCAAGGACCAGTGTTGGGAACCACTGAATGAAGCTCCACCAGTGCCCCCTCCCCAGGACATCTGTGGACCTGTATCAGAGCTGAGACAGCTGATAGACACTGCACCATCTTTATCAGGACTATGGAACTTCCTGGCAGTGTCCACGGACAACTCACTGCCCTCGTCGGCCTCCTCATGCATAAATGTACTATGATGTCATCAGTATGTTGCTGTCTCATGTGCTGAGGTCATTTTTTTGTAATTTTCACAGATTTGAATATTTTTTGAATATTTTGTTGTTGTTGCTCCTACACTCTCCCTCAAATTTCTTTTTCCTTATCTGAAAATAAGGACTGCGCCTCTCGAGGCCGGCGGCCTCACTCACCTCCGTCTCCCCATATCTGTTTATTTGTCTCTCGGGCGAGTTGTACTGAAATGGAATTTCTCTGCGCTTCGGTGCAACAACAATAAAGCTGATTCTGATTTTTAGCCCCAACACTCATTTCTTCTTCTTAATGTATCACAGTAACGTGTGAAAAGATGCACCTGGCTCCCATTCAGCCCCGGCCACGGCTCCTGTCCGTGAGTGAACATTTCCCACAGCGCGACTCCAAACATCCAGGTGTCAGACGCATGAGAGAACGCTCGAGACTTCAGAGACTCTGGAGCACACCTGGAGACACAAGATGACAAAGATGGGGATGAAAATGACACACAGGATGACAACAGCAGAATTTACAACCTGCTCTTACCATGGGAAAGGGATTTTGTGGCCCTCCTCCATGATGTATTGATCAGTGTGTGCAGGCAGCGCCCTCATCAGGCCAAAGTCTCCAATTTTCACTGTTTCGTTGGTGAACAGTAGAACGTTGCGGGCGGCCAGGTCCCTGTGGAGGAACCGTTTCTGCTCCAGGTAAGCCATTCCACAGGCCACCTGCACAGGAACACAACAAGATGTTTATGGGTTAATGTAACGGAAAAAACAAGACATTTTTACTTCTTTAGTAAAATCTTGAGATAAAAATTAAAGTATTAAAAACTCCTCTCATTCACAAAATAAAACTAAGCAACACTAATGCATTTAGATTGCTTCACAACCCGCAAACAAAAAATAAACACTTGGAGCAGGTTTAACTGACCTGCACAGCGTAGTTGCACAGAAGTGAGATGAGGATGTGACCCTGACGCTTTCTGAGACGATCCAACAGGGAGCCCAGAGGAGCCAGCTCAGTCACCTGCACACACACATACCAGAAACAAGCACAGAGCTGAGCACATGTAGAAGCTAAAGTGAAGGGTGTGAGGTATTCATGTGTGTAAAATTCATCCAGAACAGTAGACATGAAGAATATGAGAAAACAGTCTGAGAACATAATGAAGTTTTCTCATCAGTAATTATTGTTCGCAGTCAAATCATTCTGTTAAAGGACCCCATCCTCCTCAATGACAGATGAAAACTGGATAACTCTGCAGTTTAATAAAAGCAACTAGAGAAATTGCATTTCCTGCAAAAAAAAATGCAGTGTGAATGCTTATTGCTGAAGAACTTGCTAAAAAAAACAGCTGAAATTAGCTAAAATATGCTCAAATGGTAGAACAAGTCAAAGTTAGCAGAAAAAAGAACACATATTTGCAGAATTAGCTTTACATAAGCAGAAATACCGTATTCGTCGTTGGAAAATACGCTCCTGTGTATAATACGCTTTGTCCAATTATTGCCAATAAACCAGAAAAAAAAACGAACATAATACGCTTCGGTGTTTAATACGCATCTATTATGCGTCACCGCTACGCGACGCGTCAGCGCCTCGTTTGCCCTGCTTAAAATGGCGGCGACAGAAGCGGGCGAGCACCGAAGGTATTTACAACAAAACACGTTAAAAACTATTATTTCTTTGCGAGAAATTTTTTTCTTAGCTGACTTTATAGCAAACGGGCTCCTGAGCTTAACAAAACTAACGAAATGTTCAAATCAGCTGGATTTTAAAAAGTAGTTCGCCGATTATTTTTATGCAGGCGGGTCGGACCGGACGCTTTCTTTCTTTAAATTTAGCTAAATAAACGCTTAAAAAAATATATTTCTTAGCTGACTTTATAGCAAACGGGCTCCTGAGCTTAACAAAACTAACGAAATGTTCAAATCAGCTGGATTTAAAAATCTGCGGTGTGGTTTATGAGTTATCTTGCTAACAAAAACAGCTAACCTCACAGCTAAATGCAGCTACATCCAGAGCAGGGGGCGGGCAGCGACAGAGTCAGTCCGACCAGAGGAGGCTTTTTTCGGACACATGAGCTAGAAACGGTCTGGAAGTGTCTCCCTAGCGGACAAAAGTGGTACTGCACCATTTTTTGCCCAAAATGAAAAACAGCGATATCAGAGCGAAAAATGGGTCTAAAAATATGGGAAAAAATCCATAGATAATACGCTTCGGTGTATAACACGCAGGACATTCAAATGAGCAAAAAAAAAACGCGTATTATACACCGACAAATACGGTAAGCACAAAAATGAGAAATTACCGGTAGCTTTAAAAAGCTGTAATTAGCACAACAAAACAAAAAAAACAGCTGAAAAGGCAGAAAAACATAAATGGTAAATGGTGCTTACTTATACAGTATAGCGCCTTCCAACCCCCTGTGAGGAGCCTCAAAGCGCTTTACAGTACCAGCCATCCACCCATTCATACACACATTCATACACATTCATATTGGTAGCGGTAGCCTGCCATGCAAGGCGCCATCCAGTCCTACCGGGAGCAACTCGGGGTTAAGTGTCTTGCCCAGGGACACAACGACACATGGTGGGGGGAAGCGGGATTCGAACCTCCAACCTTCCGATCGGGGGTCGGCTGCCATT
The DNA here is from genome assembly GCA_038048925.1 of Garcialebias charrua. Classification (NCBI taxonomy): domain Eukaryota; kingdom Metazoa; phylum Chordata; class Actinopteri; order Cyprinodontiformes; family Rivulidae; genus Garcialebias; species Garcialebias charrua. The sequence continues at coordinate 9,215 of JBBPBX010021053.1, read as the reverse complement.
ACCACTGTGCCACAACCATTGTGCCACGGCCGCCCCAATACTACCAGAAGGAAATGGAAGAGCTGAAATTAGCTAAAATAAATGTGGAAAAGCTGTAAAAGCTAAATTTTACACAAAAACAGCTAAATAAGAGCTGAAATAGTAGAAAAAGCTGAAGCTAGCATAAACAAGCTGAAAGGAGCATAACAAGTTGAAATGAGTAGCAGAAAATGCCACTGAGAAAGCCTCCTGGATGGGAGTCGAAACGTTTTCTGTTACAAATAAAGTCCAGTTGTTCTGTATTGAACGCCTTTTTGATTTATCATGTCCTGGACGGCTGAGAATCTTCACCAGCACGGTAAACTTGAATTCATCTTAAAACAGCTGAAAGTAAATGCTAAAAACGCAGCTGAAAAGGTAAAACAAGCTTAAATTGCCAGAAGAAAGTAAAAAGAGCATTTGCCCAGTTAAGCTGAAAGAAGCAGAAATTAGCAGAAAAAAGTGGAAAGTATCTGTAAAAAGCTGAAATTAGCAAACAAACAGCTAAATAGTAGCTAAAATGGCAGAAAGAAACTTAAATTACCAGAAGCAAGTGGAGCGAGCACAACAGATTCTTTAACGTTAGAACTGTAACTGATTTGTGATGATGATTTGGGCCAGAGTGCATAAGTTACCATCTTCATAGGCTGTGTGAGAACGATCCCGTACAGGCGGATGAGATTCTGGTGGCTTAGGGTGTGCATGGCGTTAACCTCTCTGATGAAATCATCCAGACCTTCCGAGTCCAGCACGCCTGCTTTCAGACATTTCACTGCTACAGACAGCTAAAGAGACAAAAATAAATCACTGGTGCCACAGTTTCTTCACTCATCAGCAAGTTTTACAAATATCTTCCATCTCTTTTCATCTCACCACTGCGCCGTTTGGTCCAGTCCACTCGGCTCGCCGCACGACACCGAACGTGCCGTCGCCGAGCCGCTCTAACAGCTGCAGCTCCGACTCTCTGATGAGGCAGGTGAGCGAGGCCCCCTGCTCGCTGCTGACTGGAAGGGCAGCAGAGGATGCGCCCTGGGAAAGGGGCTGCTGGGGGTCCGTGTCTGATCGTTTCACTGGAAACACCTGCAGACCAGAAATACAAAGCCAGTCTTAGGCTAATAAAGTGATATAAGACAGTATTTTATTGATCCCACAAGAAATTATTGTGCCAGAGTTTCAGTACAAAGGAGCATACACAAGAATCACAAGATATAAAAATAACAGAATATAAAAATGCCAAAAATTAAGTTCTAAACAGGTGCAGACAGAAACATTAAAGAGTTTATTGTAGTACAGGATACATATTTTATCGTCCTATACACAGAAAGGGGAAGAGTTGAAAAGCTTGATAGCCACAAGGAGGAAGGACTTCCTGTGGCGTTCTGTGGAGCTATCCACCTTATTCTTGAGGGTGTCACTGTAGAAGCGATAATGTGTCGTACTTCCGTTTGACCCCGGAAGTAGAATTTTTGCATTGGCTCCTCGTTGTTTGCTTGCTAATCTGCGCGCATCGTAGAAGTTCTGTTAAAGTTCTGTTTTCTGTTATTTTGAGCTAATATTGTCACGAAGATGTCCTTGTGGAGCTCGGGTACCTGTTGCGCTGTTCGTGGCTGTACGAATAATCAGACGAAGCTGAATTTGTGGCTGCAACTAGTGTGTGTTGAACATGCTCCGATAAGAAAAACCCGCATCCTTCTTTGTGGCTGGGCTACGAGAAACCACCTGAAAAAAGACTCTGTATCCTCCAGATGATCGAGAACACCAGGTATGATTTAAGAGACAGCTTTTAGTGTTATGATTTTATGTAGTCAGTGATTAAATGATACTAATATTTTCGTTCATAACTGGCAAATAAACACACGCACCTATATGTATGCTGTGTGTGCGTTTATTTATACATATCTATCTATATATCTATATATATATATATAGGTGTGTGTTTATATATATATATATATATATATATATATAGGTGTGTATATATATATATTATATATATATATATATATATATAATATAGGTGTGTGTGTGTGTGTGTGTGTGTGTGTGTGTGTGTGTGTTGTGTGTGTTCATAAATGAACCCTAATGTTTGTATACTGTACTTTTACTTTCAGATGGGCTTGATGAGAGTGTGGAGCTGCTCAACACCACCAGTCACATGCAGCATGACTGTTGGAATGTGGATTGACATAATGTCAGAACAAACCAACAACCTTATTCTATGGTTGCCCCGTGAAACAATTAAAGCAACATGTTTTGCAGAAAGCTAAAAACTTGGACTCCAGAAGTGAATCATACATGCAAATAACACTGTGAAATATTTATTGGCTGTTTCTCCCTCTGGAATAATCATGTTTATTTCAGATGCTTATGGTGGTAAATGCAGTGACAGGTATATAACACAGAACTCTGGGTTTCTGGACTATCTGCGTGCTGGAGATGAGGTGATGGGTGATCGTGGTTTCACAGTGAGGGACCTGCTGCAAGAGCTATGGTGTCAATTTAATCATTCCAGCATTCACACGCAAAGGATGCCAGCTTATTTCAAGTGAGAAGTGAGAAGACATTAAATGTAAACATTTTTCTCAAACATGTACAGTACTGGTGTACTTGCTGTAAACGTAACACAACTCAACATGTTTTTTAAAGGATGCAATGTTAACTATATTACATTAGAAAAGTATTTGCTAAAATGATTCATTTGTTATGTACAATAGTTGACTGTTAACCTTCTTACAAGGTTAGGTTTTTGTGTGCACTATATCAGTTAATTTTGGATTAAACTACTGTTTCTATCTAAATGTCACTTTTGTCATTATCAAGTTTTTAAAGATCGTTTCCTGTCTATTTCATTATTTGTTTTCATTTACTGTATTTTATTAAAAGTTCTCAAGGTGCTTCATTTGTGAATCAGTAAAGTCTTTGTCAAAAGAAATGTCAAGCTCCAGGTGCTCAGTTGGTGTCCAGATAAACATCTTGCAGCTCAAAAGTCCAAAGCAACATCATTGTTAGCTGGACCTGGTGATGTGGAGTTTTAATGCTTAGACTGGGCTTTATGTTTGTTTAAATAAAGTGTCCCACCTCTCTTAACATAACAGGACCAACCTTGTTAATGTGAAGATACTAATAAGCTTCAGAGCTTTTCAGATTGCTCATCGCTTCGCCATCTGAAGCAACTGTCAAAGTAGCTAAGTATGCTAGTTAGGGGTGGGCGTATCGATTCTAGTATCGATACTATCGATACCAAGGTGGTACTTGGTATCGAATCGATACTAGCGCTGTGGAATCGATGCTTTGTTGTCGCACTTTTTTTGTTTTTGTTTATCACTTATCACTGTTTTTGTGATTTTGACAGTGTTATGTTTTTGTAACATTGCTGCTTTTTTGTTATTTTGCACTGGTGACTTTTATTTAAACAACTGTGTGTTGTAAAAGAGGTGATGGGCAAATATTTTGTTACTCACACTGTTCAATTTTGTGCGGCTCAACAGCGCCCCCAAGTATCGGAATCGGTATCGAAGTATGCGATTCTAGCACAGTATTTACTTGGTATCGGATCGATTCCAAAATTCTCAGTATCGCCCACCCCTAATGCTAGTAGCTAAGTATGCTAGTAGCTAAACATGCTAGTGTACGTTATTTTCGGCCACTTCTTCAAGTCGTCCTCCCACCCCTCAACAGCTGTAGGTAGCGGTAAAACAATATCTCTACATTTGAGTTGTGATAGTTTGTGTTCCCACATATTTTATGACCTAAAACCTCTGACGAAAACCGGTTAGCGCGTTGCTAGCGTGTAACAAAAGTGCCGGTTCTGACTTTCGGCGGAAGTCGTTCACATAATTCGCGCAAGGCATCATGGGGCGTAGGAATAAAGTGGATATGATACTTTTGTGGATCTCAAAACATGAAAAAGCTATTTTATGTCTCATTTAAATGCAGATTAAATCAACTTGAGAATGAGTTTTTTATATGCGCACTAATACCGTTTTTGTCTGCCTTTAAGTCACTTTCTTTTGCATGATTTACATGCCCTGCGACTTATACGCTGAAGCAACATATTTATGTTTTTTCTCATATTTATAAACCAATTTTTGGCTAAGATCTGGCCGTTTTCATTAATTCTGACTGAAAATATTGAACACTACCATTTTCAGCCGCTAGATGGTAGCAGAGTAGTATGGCATGCCGTTGTGTCGTGTAATGGGTAAAAAGTGGCTTGTAATGACACAATTGGCTTGCCATAGCCTCTCACCTTCGTCTAGCTCGCCTGGAGCAACCGTCAAATCAGTTTAATTTCACTGTGCCGCCCTGGCAAAACGCAGCTAATTTGACCATTAAAGTGCATTTATTAAGGAAAAGTTCAACTGAGACACACCTTTACTATAATGTTGAGCAAACAAATAACTGTTTTAGGTGCTTATCTTGTTAAATTTCGAAGAAATGCACAGCGAGTCGCCCTCCGCGCGTTCCTGTTTCCGCGTATTGACTTTTGAAAATGCAGCCGATTTGACCATCAAAGTGCATTTATCAAAAAAAAAGTTGACTCAGACGCACCTTTACTATTATTTTGAGCAAACAAATAATTGTTTATAGGTGGTTATCTTGTTAAATTTTGAAGAAATGCACAGAAGCTCATCCCACTGCACATTCCCGTTTCCGCATATTAGCTTTTGAAAACACAGCTGATTTGACCATCAAGTACATTTATCAAGAAAAAGTTAGGCTGAGACGCACCTTTACTATCATTTCAAGCAAACAAATAATTGCTTTTAAGTGCTAAGAGGTACAGCGCATGTTGAACAACTGGGAGATAAAGTTAGGGAGGCCAGACTGAGATGGTTTGGACATGTCCAGAGGAGGGACAGTGGGTATATTGGTAGAAGGATGTTAGAAATGCAGCTGCCAGGAAAAAGACAAAGAGGAAGGCCAAAGAGGAGATTTATGGATGCACTATAGAGAGGACATGGACATTGTTGGAGTGAGGACAGAGGATGCAGAGGACAGAGTGTGGAGGAGGATGACTCGCTGTGGCGACATCTGAAGAGGGAAAAGCCGAAAAAAGAAGAAGAATCTAGTTAAATTCTTGCTAAAGTTCTCCCGTGTGTGCTCCTGCGGCCACCATTTGGCAGCCAATAGATTTTTTTGGCACAATACCGGCCCACATTTCTGGTTTGTCTGCGATGACACAAAATAGATGCAATGTGTTTATGGATTTTTCCACTTTATTAGACATATTTGGACTGATGCAACGTATAGGGCGGTGCGACATGTACGGCGGAAATACGGTAACTCAAACATTCTGCGTAAAAATGAAAGTGTTCATTTTTTATTTTATTTTACTGATGCTTCATTTAGATGCTCTATTAACACATGGTTAGGCTGTAAGATCTAAATTTGTGTAACTTAGTATAAGATAATTCACTGACATCAGTTTATGAAATAATCTCATTTAAAAGTCAGTTCTGTGTTTGCAGCAGGACAAAGGTGGTTCTGTGCTGTATTACCCATCTACTCACTACTGTTTAATGTACCATATTCCATCCATCCACCCATCCATTTTCGTCCGCTTATCCGGGGTCGGGTCGCGGGGGTAGCAGCCTAAGTAGGGAGGCCCAGACTTCCCTCTCCCCAGCCACTTGGAGCAGCTCCTCTGGGGGAATCCCAAGGCGTTCCCAGGCCAGCTGAGAAACATAGTCCCTCCAGCGTGTCCTGGGTCTTCCTCTGGGTCTCCTCCCGGTGGGACATGCCCGGAACACCTCACCAGGGAGGCGTCCAGGAGGCATCCTAACCAGATGCCCGAGCCACCTCAACTGGCTCCTCTCGATGTGGAGAAGCAGCGGCTCTACTCCGAGTCCCTCCCGGATGACTGAGCTTCTCACCCTATCTCTAAGGGAGAGTCCAGACACCCTGCAGAGAAAACTCATTTCAGCCGCTTGTATCCGAGATCTCGTTCTTTCGGTCACAACCCAAAGCTCATGACCATAGATGAGGGTGGGAACGTAGATCGATCGGTAAATTGAGAGCTTTGCCTTTTGACTCAGCTCTCTCTTCACCACGACAGACCGGTACAGCGCCCGCTTCACTGCGGATGCTGCACCTATCCGCCTATCGATCTCACGCTCCAGTTTTCCCTCATTCGTGAACAAGACCCCGAGATACTTAAACTCCTCCACTTGGGGCAGGACCTCCTCCCCGACCCGGAGAGGGCATGCTACCCTTTTCCGGCTCAAGACCATGGCCTCGGATTTGGAGGAACTGATCCTCATCCCGGCCGCATCACACTCGGCTGCAAACCGCTCCAGCGAAAGCTGTAGATCACGATCTGATGAAGCCAATAGGACCACATCATCTGCAAAAAACAGAGAAGCGATTCTAAGGCCACCAAAACGGATCCTCTCAACACCTTG
>JBBPBX010021052.1:0-33450 GCA_038048925.1 Garcialebias charrua | reverse complement strand
GGAGAAGAAAACGGGTCCAACTCAGATCTTAACACTTCTGAACCAGCAGGTGTGTGCACGTTTCAGTGTCAGAACAGACCGACGGACAGTCTCTGCAGATTTCTGTCAGTTACAAGAAGGTTCTGAGCGTCATCAGCTTTCCGCTTCAACACAATGCTGACAACTCTGACATTAATAAATGAGCTCAAGTTTGATGCTTCTTTGTTGAATACAGTGTGTTTGTGTGTGTTTCCAGGTTCTGGTTGGCCGTCTGGGCTACTGTAAACATCCTCGACTGGAAGCTGGTGTTTCTTCTAGAGCTTTCAGTCGGATGTTTGCAGCAGCCAACTGCCCTTACCATCACAACACTGCACACACAGTGACCTGCAACGCAACTGTAGATGTTTACCAAATAACCCCATCCAAACTGTAAGTACACGTCAATAAACTACAACTAAAGGAAACATTCAACTGTACGTACACCATCAATAAACTACAACTAAAGGAAATAGTCAACTGTACGTACACCATCAATAAACAACAACTAAAGGAAATAGTCAACTGTAAGTACATCGTCAGTAAACTGCAACTAAACGAAAAATTAAACTGTAATACACTGTCAGTAAACTACAACTAAAGGAAATAGTCAACTGTAAGTACACCGTCAGTAAACTACAACTAAAGGAAATAGTCAACTGTAAGTACACCGTCAGTAAACTACAACTAAAGGAAATAGTCAACTGTAAGTACACGTCAATAAACTACAACTAAAGGAAACATTCAACTGTACGTACACCATCAATAAACAACAACTAAAGGAAATAGTCAACTGTAAGTACATCGTCAGTAAACTGCAACTAAACGAAAAATTAAACTGTAATACACTGTCAGTAAACTACAACTAAAGGAAATAGTCAACTGTAAGTACACCGTCAGTAAACTACAACTAAAGGAAATAGTCAACTGTAAGTACACCGTCAGTAAACTACAACTAAAGGAAATAGTCAACTGTAAGTACACCATCAGTAAACTACAACTAAAGGAGACATTCAACTGTAAGTACACCATCAATAAACTACCGTACAACTAAAGGAAACATCCAACTGTAAGTACACGTCAATAAACCACAACTAAAGGAAATAGTCAACTGTAATACACCATCAGTAAATTACAACTAAAGGAAATAGTCAACTGTAAGTACACCATCAGTAAACTACAAATAAAGGAAATAGTCAACTGTAATACACCATCAGTAAATTACAACTAAAGGAAATAGTCAACTGTAAGTACACCGTCAGTAAACTACAACTAAAGGAAATAGTCAACTGTAAGTACACCATCAGTAAACTACAACTAAAGGAGACATTCAACTGTAAGTACACCATCAATAAACTACAACTAAAGTAAACATCCAACTGTAAGTACACCGTCAATAAACCACAACTAAAGGAAATAGTCAACTGTAATACACCATCAGTAAATTACAACTAAAGGAAATAGTCAACTGTAAGTACACCGTCAGTAAACTACAACTAAAGGAAATAGTCAACTGTAAGTACACCATCAGTAAACTACAAATAAAGGAAATAGTCAACTGTAAGTACACCGTCAGTAAACTACAACTAAAGGAAATAGTCAACTGTAAGTACACCATCAGTAAACTACAACTAAAGGAAATAGTCAACTGTAAGTACACCATCAGTAAACTACAACTAAAGGAAATAGTCAACTGTAAGTACACCATCAGTAAACTACAACTAAAGGAAATAGTCAACTGTAAGTACACCACCAGTAAATTACAACTAAAGGAAATAGTCAACTGTAAGTACACCATCGGTAAACTACAACTAAAAGAAATAGTCAACTGTAAGTACACCATCAGTAAACTACAACTAAAAGAAATAGTCAACTGTAAGTACACTGTCAGTAAACTACAACCAAAGGAAATAGTCAACTGTAAGTACACCATCAGTAAACTACAACTAAAGGAAATAGTCAACTGTAAGTACGCCATCAGTAAACTACAACTAATGGAAACACTCAACTGTAAGTACACCATCAATAAACTACAATTAAAGGAAACATTAAATTGAAAGTACACAGTCAGTAAACTACAGTGCAGCTAAAGAAAAAGTTCAGCTGTAAGTACACAAACGAAAAACTGCAACTATCTTATTCATTTCAATTCAGTTTATTTATATAGCGCCAAGTCACAACAGAAGTCATCTGAGGGCACTGAACATTCATATACATAAAAAGTGATTTAATACCGTTAGTTATCTGAGGAGCAGACTGCTTTGAGTCTAACTTCATCACAGACTCTCATCCTGAACTAAACTAAAAAACTAAATTAACTAAACTAAGAACTGAACTAAGAAACTGAACTAAAACTAAAGAACTAAAGGAAACATTCTGCTGTAAAGAAGCTGTAAGTAGATGCTCGGTAAACAGAGAAAACACAACTCCAAACACCATAGATTACTAGAAGTTGCGTTCTCATCGACTTTCATTGCATCTGAAGCTAGCAGGACCTCTTCTAAGAGCTACCATGTTGGATTGTTGTAAACCAGCGATGTGGGACTTTATTCCACCTCGCACGATCATGGTGTTACATAACCTACATGACCTTCATGTTTACCATGAAATAACTACAGCTAAGGTTAATTCATTCAACCTTTATTTATACAGATTAATCACATTGAGCCTTGGAGACTCATTTACAAATGAGACCTGTTTTAAACAGACAAACGGACAAAAGTATGGAAAAGAGAAAACATTAGGGGAAGGGAGGTAAAAATAAAAAATATCTCGCACTATGTCCTGGCCTGGATTCTGATTTATTTAATCTTCTTTCAAAGTTCTGCTGGTATCGCTCAGTGGCGATCCAAAACAGACAGATTTTGTGTTCAGTCTGCCATGCAGTGCTTGTAGCCTTCTCCAAGGCCCATTCCTTCACACCAGCGACGGAGGAGCCACAAGTGGCCTGCAATTCTCTGAAATAGCGTTCAGATCACAGCTTAGCTCACAAAGCATCTGAGTCTGAATGCTAGAAGCATGGTACATTCCTTCACACAAGACGGGCCACCTCACAATTGCCTGAACCGCTGCCAACGTCTTCCAAATTTGTTGATATGCCAGGTACCTGACTATTCCAAGAAGCAGAAATTCTGTTATGATGAATACAATTATGTACGCATCTTCAACATCCTCAACAGACACTATGGACAGACACACCATCTTCCACTCGCCCCAGGAATCCATGGTATGTCCAGCTGCAAATGGCCCTTCGGGGCATGGGGGTTCTCCTACACCCCATCTTCTCATTGAGACATTTTTATCAATTGCGTTGAAAGACCAGCTGACCAGATCCATAATTTATGATTCGGAAGATTTATAAAGAGGGGCTCTGAGAAAGATTCACAGGACAAGAGCAAAAAGCAGGAGGGAGGCAGGAGCAGGAGGAAAAGTGTCCGTCTTTGTCGAGAGCAAGCAGGAAGTGTTCAAGGTTTTTTATTGTCGTTCGCATCACGTATGGTACATGAGGTGGAACGAAATTATGTACTCAAGGTCCCAGTTACACCCAAACAAAGCAATAACATAAAGTATCAAAAAAAAAACTGTATACAAGGATCTAAGATATACACCAAGCAACAATAATGAAATATAATAAGGTGTATTAAACAGCAGCCTGAACATGAGTCTATTGTGAGCAGATGGGTATGAATACAGCAGCAAATGTGACAAGGTAGAAACATATTCAAACAAAGAGCAGTATGTTAAGATCTATGTGAATCTAGAGTCATAACCTGAAAATAACAATTAAGCCCCCCGTATAGCTCTGCGTATGTCCAAACGCGTGTCCGTACGCGCGTATTGTACACAGATAGTTCAGCCCCACACCCCAGCTTACGTTCTCGCGTACATTCTCGCGTTTTTGCGCCAAATTCTTGACGTCATTTGAGCAGCTGCAGCGCAGCTCCTGACAAGAGCGTTTACCTACGGGACAAATTGAGGTCACTGATTGGTCATTTGCTGACATGCCTACTGAATTGATTGACAGGTCGAAAAAAGAAAAAAAAAAGCAGAGAGCTCCAGTCGCAGCGGTGTTCTGTGTTTATATGTTAATAAAAAGTTCTAAAAAATAAAATGAAAAACAGGGAGCCCTGGTCCTGCAGCCCACACATCAGACCAGCACACCAGGAAATCTGCAGAACCTCCCGCAGCCACGCTGGACCTGAGTTTAATTCGCTCGTGACAAATTTGTTCATTTCTCATAATTTCAGTCATGGAGTCAACGGAGGAGGAAGCGATCACTTGCCTTTTGGCAAAAAAACAAAAGGCCAGATCAGGGATGAAGAAGGCAGAATTTAAAGGTCCACTGACATCATCTTACAAATTTGCATGAAATGATAGAAGATATATATATTTTATCATTCAACTATGTTCGATTTTGCAAACAAAATGATAAGTTAATGAAAATTCCTTCCAAACTGAGTCTAAAATTAAAAACCGCTTTTCTCTCTGAAAATTCCGACTACAAGCGAACGCAACATTTGTGACGTAGGAAGGAGAACATCTTTAGAACGCCCCATATAAATATTCATGGCGAACAAGAAATAAAACAAAATAATCAATCTAAGTTAAGATTTGAGCTATCTGTCTTCAGTTTGGGAAGCAGGAAGTTAGATGAGCAGAAACAGCAGGTTCTAATTTAGGTCTGCACCCGTATGTATTTGACTCTTACCTGTTCAGGAAGCAGGGAGCTCAGTCCGAGGGGAGGCAGCTTTATTTATTCCATTTTTGACGAAGGTCTTACATCTTTTGGGAAAGTGAAAAGGCTCACTTGTTCACTGATGATATTAGAACACCCAAATGCAACATAACCGGCATTTTTCAAGTTATACAAAAAAAAGGCGATCTGGATGAGAATGAATATGCGTTAATGGCAGACACAGACTGACGGTCCTGCTTCCTACGTCACAAATTTTGCATTCGCTTGTAGGGGTGTAACGATACACAAAACTCACGAGACGAGACGAGATGAGAAAATCACAGATCTCGCGAGAACGAGACGAGATTTTAACATTAGTTCAAGAAAACTTCAAAGATCGGTTTTATGCCGCAAAAAGGCTTTTATTCTGTTTTAACATGTATTACAAACCCAACTGATGTCTTCATTTTACTGATTGAATCTCCTTAGACCTTAGAACGTTCAACTTTGTTAAAAAAAAATAGATATTCACGCAGGACTTTCCAAAAATTGAACATAAATATCCGCATCAGCGCTGAATCTGCAGCCGTCACTCACCAGTGTTGCCAGATTGGGCGGTTCACCGCGATTTTCCTTCTGACTTTTGCGGGTAAAGAGTGCTTTGGGTGGGTGGGACTCTATCTGGCAACACCGGTCACACCGGTGTTTACACGCGTGTCTTTACATTCGGGGCAGCGTCGGCAGCGCCGGGACCCTCCATCAATGTAGAGGCGTCTGCGGGCGGCACCGGGACCCTCCATCAGTAGTTGGGGCGTCTTCTATAGCAACTTCATCCGGCGAAGCCATGCTGTCCGTGACGCTGACTTGCTAGGGGCTCTGCTAGCGCTAGCATTAGCATCTCGCGAGACAACGTTACCTCTCAACGAGAGATATCGCGGGAGTTTAATATTGCGAGATCTCGTACAACGAGATCTCGTTACATGCCTATTCGCTTGTAGTCTGATTTTTCAGAGATAAAGGCGGTTTTTAATTTTAATCTCACTTTGAAAATAATTTTCATTAATTTATCATTTTGTTTGCAAAAACGAACATAGTTGAATGATAAAATATATATCTTCTATCATTTCATGCAAATTTGTAAGTTGATGTCAGTGGACCTTTAATACATTGGTGTCGCATACAAAACAGTCCGGCGCCGAGCAGTTTATTGTGCGACAACGCGTTTGCGTACGCGCCGCGTGTGATATAATCTGAGCTTTGCGCGTACATGCCCTGCAGGAATATGCTTGTACCTCTGCGTAGTGCGTGCGTACCTATGCGTATGGATGTACGCACGTACCTCTGCGTATGGATGTACGCATAGCTATACGGGGGGCTTTAGAGGTGTATTTGAAATATTTAATCAGAGCACTGACCTGGGACCAGCTTGTGGAGACGCTGTGTCTCTTCCAGCTTCAACTTCTGCGTTCTCCTTCGACACCTAGATCTTATCAGTTGATGGAAAGAACAAAGAAAAGTGTTCACACTGAGGTGCACACGTCACTGACCTGAGAAGACCAACACAAAACTGTTTGTTTGTTTGTTTATTTGTTGTTGTTCTAACAGAGCTGCTAAACTGAAGTGCTTCTATCCATCTGTCAACGACTGACAGGCCATAAGTTGGAGACAAAATAAAGAAAACATCAATCTGTCTGGACAACAGTTTTCAACACCTCCTGTGAAGCATGCATCTGCTCTCTTTATTGCTCTATCAAATTCAGAATCACTTCCATGAGTAAAATCAGACACTTTTCTTTATGCAGTGTTTTCTTGACCTTTCTGAACTTGTTTTGTTTTTTCCTTACAGAGGGTCAGATCCAAAGAAGACTGAAGAATGGAATGAAAAATCACTTAATCCAGAGAATCTTGCTCAACGTTTTGAATGTGGTTCTGATGTGTTGAGTTTAGATGATCCGGATAACAGCAGCCCAGACGTGTTTCTGTTTCCGAAAAATTAGAATTAGGCTTTCTGCCTTAAACATTTAAGGAGTAAACATTTGTAAAAATCACGTTAAAAGTTACAAATGTCGTCTTTGGTGCCTGTTTGTTTTCCAAATATATTAGTGTGTGTGAATGACAGGGATTAACTTAAAACATTTTGTAGAACGATGCTTTGTGAAGTTCAGTCCATTTCCATTAGTTGACCAGCAGATCTGCTACATCCAATATGGCGGATGTTGTGACGTACTGCTGCAGTGGGCCAGCTCTATCAACGAGGCGTCTACGTACATATGTCTGTGCTTTTGCTGACTCATATTTAATGAATCAATTCAATTCAGTTTATTTATAAAGCACCAAGTCACAACAGAAGTTGTCTCACTGTACAGAAACATTATAATGTACATAAGTTAACATTATTAATCTGAGGATGATGTATTACTGTTGTACGACGGACAGACAGCAGGTCTACAGAAGTTAATGGCAGAGTTTCTCCAAACATCTTGGACTGTTAGTAACATTAAGGTATCCTTTGAATTCTGAGAGCCAGGAAGTGTAAACACCCTACACTCTCGGCGTGCGCCTCCTGGTGGCCGGGAGTGGGACTGTTTGCACTGCCCGGTTCAAAAGGCTGCAGCTGCTGATCAGGACTTAAAACTGCTTCTTATTTGTTTGATCTTACAACAAATACTTTGTTTCATGGTGAAAAAGCCACAAATCTATTTGTGAACACCAGCTCTTCTTCAACAGTTTCTTTCTGTTGCTATCATCAGTTGGGGTAAATGAAATCCTGTGTATGTCCTGTACATATTGCAGTTCTGACAATAAAGTTGACTTTGACTTTGAAAGTCCAGCCAGCAGTTCTCTGACATCCTGAACTGGACCCGCTGCTGCTCGGGTCAGGAAACGGGGAGGGGCTGATCCCTGATTGGCTGGTTTCCTCTGACCCAATGACCTGGGTCATTGCTGTCCCACTGGTGCTGTTTCACACACACACAAACCAGTGTAAGAAGCTACTTTTGCATACTTTTGTGCATTTTTTTCTGAATTCTCATAACTCAAATAAAGAGAACGCATTCATGCTGTGGTTTGTTGTCTTTCGTGTGGGTGTGGGTGTGTTTCTGATAACCTGCTTTTGGAAGAAGGAAAAGGTCAAATCAGTGGATGTGGTCTGTTTAATAGTTTATAGTTTCAGGTTATCAGCAGTGGAACATTAAATTCATCGTGAACATGAATAAACATGGACAATTAACTTCCTGAGTCCACTATGGAAACAAACTCAAGTTTTTTGGGTGCTGCTATGTTGTATTTTTTAAGGCAACTTTTTATTTTCTTTATCTTGAATCATGCAACAAATGTATAAAAACAACACAGCTCTTGAAAATGAGTCGTCGTGACTCAATGAGACTACCTGTATAAATAAAGGTTAAAGAAAGAAAACAACCTTAGAACAGGTGTTTTATACACAATAAGAACAAATAGGTACATTATGGTTTTAATCCAAACCATGTTGTTCAACTGCATTCAAAAGATTCACTGCATTGTTGCTTCTCTGGATCTTTGGAGCTCGAAAGAACGAAAGTTGTGAAATACATTAAAGGTTCATCTAACCTTCAAATATTTACAATTGCATTTGTTAAAATGACTGAGCATTAAGGACAACATTCACCTAAAAGTCATAATTAAAATGGTTTACGAGGCCATTGTCAGGATCCACATAAGCCAATACGACAGGAGATTTCCATCCATCCATTATCTTTACCCGCTTCCTTTTCAGGTCACGGGTCACTGGTGCCCATGTCCAGCTATCAGTGTGCAAGAGGCGGGGGACACCCTGGACAGTAAGGGTGCACCGATTGCAGACATCTGGTCGATGACCGATTTCTAAAAAGTCTGACCTGCCGATACCGATTTTGTTTTATAAGTTACACTGTCAGGTGTTATAAGGTCACAATGCACCTTTAATATTCCAATCTTGTTTATTGAAAAACATACCCTTGAACAATATCCTAGAAACAATACAAACTTGTTTTAACTGCATGAGGTAGTGCCAGTTGTGTAGTCTACATTTTTTGTGTGGGTATACTGTGCTTAGAAAACAAAATACAGGTAGTCCTCGACTTACTACGCCCCCGACTTACGACGTTTCGGACTTACGAACGCATCTCATTATTAAAAATTTTATTCATTTTTTTTATAATAAATAAATAAATGTTCTGTAAAGTTACCAAGCACTTAGCCTATCCTAACACAGTTAAGGAGTGAGTTGAATTGTCTCCCTCCTCCCTAGCAGGCTCCATTCACATAAAGGGAGCTAGCTCCCTTTATGTGAAAGGGAGACAATTCAACTCACTCCTTCATCTTTAAAAACTGTGTTATGATAGGCTAAGTGCTTGGTAACTGTACAGTACTGTACATCTATTTTTTTTTAAATTATTATTATTATTTGTATGTGATCCTACTTACGAATTTTCGACTTACGAACGGCCCGTAGGTACGGAACTCGTTTGTAAGTCGGGGACTACCTGTACAGGACCCCCACGGTAGGTAAAAATCTGCGAAGTAGCGGTGTTATAGTTATTTTATTATTTCTATGCACCCTTCTCTTATTAACTTTTCCCACTCACTTCATATGCACTTAATAATGAATTCAATTTATAACGCGCTTTTCATTAGCACTTAAACACTTTGGCGACCGTGATGAAGATGATGTCAATGAAATGAATGTGCACAGCATGTTCGGCACACACAATATTTAAAGTAAAAAACTGGGTTAAACAACCCGGGATATAGTGAAGCCCCAAAAGTGAACTGCAATATAGTGAGGGACTACTGTGTAATCGTCAATTTCTAAAAAGTTAAGTCAGGTCCTCCGGACAGGTTCAAAGTATAAAATGGTAGAAACATTTCGTCTTTCACCCGAGCTGTACTAAGCTCAGTCTTTTAAATGGCACCTTATCATAGTGGATCAACCAGTCTGTTGACATTGAAACTAACTGTTCACATGATCGATCCACAATGAGAAGGTGTTATTTACAAGACTGAGCTTAGTACAGCTCCTCAGACTAAATATGTTTTCAGATGAAAGATGGAACATTTCAGAATAAGCTTTATTATCATTGCACCGAGATACAACGAGAACATGTACGTACAGTCGTCCGAAAGATGGTCGGAGTGCATGAAGCTGCTACTGTAAAAGTGTGGCCCTCTTATTCAGAATAATATTTTTGCTTAGATGGGAAAATGAAAGAAAACATGAGAGACGGTATAAAAAAGATCTCTCACACCTTGTCCTAGACACGGCACGATTTGAGGCATCAAAAAACCTACCATAGCAAAGCAACATGTGATACATGTAGGCTATAGACCGGTGAAGGCATTGAATTTTAAAGTCCATGACCCACCATGTTTTCAAATTGCATCGCCATTAATATTTATTAGTTTATTTAAAAATAATACAGGAGCGTTTATTTATATTGTAGAGAAATAATGCAAAATGTGTTATTTCATGATTTATAGCAGATTTTAGCAGAAGCTCCGGGAAGATCTGCCCCTCTCCAAATATGGGCATTCACATCACTAAAGATTCCGCCTTGGAGTTACAGGCGGAGTTTTAATAAGCCTTCATCAACTTCCATGACCGCTGCTCTAAGAGAGGAAAAAAAAAGAGAAGCGGTTGCTCACTGATGTCTGTCATATTCTGAGCAGCATCCACGTAGACATACTTTAATTCGCTTGATCGCGACAAATTCATTCATTTCACAACAGAGCTTGCTTTCATAAAAGAGTGCAGAAAGCCGGAGAGCCTGTTGAAGCATTCGTCAGAAGCTTATATGAACTAGCACAAAACTGTGAGTTCGGAGGCACAAAAGATGAACAGATTCGAGACAGAATTGTGATTGGAATACTGGACCTCAGTATTTCTGAAAAATTGCAGTTGGAGACAGACCTCATGCTGGAACGAGCTATTCAGATAGCAAGGCAAAGTGAACAAATAAAGCAGCAGAGTTCTAGCTTGCGCGTCGAGCACATGGTCGACGCAATGAGTCAAGGGGGACGCCATTTTAAAACTTCAAAGAGCGACAACGACGCAAGATGGCGGCGAAAAACCGGAGCCCAGTGAGCCCAAAGACCCCTTCACATGTTCACGCTGTAATAGACAACATGGAAAAACGCAGCCATGCCCAGCAAAGAACAAGAGGTGCCATAAATGCAATAAATTGGGACATTTTGAAATAGTCTGCAAAACAAAAATGCTGAAAGAGGTGACAGTAGTTTCTAACAATTCAGTAGAGAGTGACAACATGATTTTTCTTGGAGCAGTAACTAATGTTAAGCCAGCTATAATAGAACAGCCAGATTCAGAAAGTGAGTGGCTTGTAGAATTACCTATAAATGTCTGTACGGTCAGATTTAAAATCGACACAGGTGCAGACATAACAGTGATGTCTTTGACTACATTTAATAGACTGCTAAATAGCCCAAGATTAGTCACAGAAGCTAAAATGCCACTGGTCACCAGCCCTGGAGGGGAAGTCCACGGTGTAGGCAGGTTTATGGCCACAAGTCAGTTTAAAGGACAGAAATACAGATTCTGGGTCACAGTTATAATGGGACCCTATGCTCATTGTAAAAGATCAGCTGTCCATCTTTGATACAGCTATCTTTAATGTGCACGATTACCGACAGGATCGAAGGATGGTAGAAGATTCGGTCTGGCTCACTGCGAGCTTTTATTCAACATGTCCGCCATTCATCTGGTCGGTACAACAACACAGTAACTAACATAACATTGCGTCAACCACGTAACTACGTCATCACGTACATTCTAACGTAAGCACGTATATGTACGTGACAGGATATTACATCTCCCTTTTTTTTAAATAAAACTAAATGTCCTTCTACAACACATACTAATCAGAACCTCTTCTAGTAAACGATCTATAACTAGTACAAATATCTACGCATGACATTTAACACAACACCTGCTGTAAATGCAAAATTTTGACCATACATTTTACAAGCATTTTTTTTTTCACAAATTCTTGAACATACATTTCACAAGCATTTTTTTTTTTTTTCAAATTCTTGAACATACATTTCACAAGCATTTTTTTTTTATTTTATAAATCTAAAACGTTTCTGGGTCTCACCACTCGACCTGATCGGGTTTGTATCAGAGGTGTGCACTCTGAACTTTCTTCATTGTCCATGCCTGTTTGTTGTGCAATGTTTAGTGGTTCTGGTTCTGGATAATCTGGTATGGTGACATCAAGAGTTGGAATCAGATGCCGTCTGTTCTGATTTCAGAACCATCTTCCGTCTTGATGTGGTACGAGCGATTAGTCTTTGCTGGTCCGATGACAGTTGCTGGCTTCCAAGTAACATCTGGCAGTTGAAAACGGACAGCAGATCCCGGTGGCAGCGCTGGCAGTGGTTTGGCAATTCTGTCATAGTACCACTTTTGTCGCTTTTGACATCTCTTTCTTCTGCGGCGAATGTCGCTCTGGCGAGTTAATTCAGGTTGTAGTTGTTCTTTCGTGGATGGAAGGATTGAGCGAAGTCTCCTGCTCATCAGCAGTTGTGCTGGTGATTTGAATCCATCAACTGGGGTGTTCCTGTATTCTAACAGGCTGAGGTAGGGGTCTGTCCTCTTCATGTGTGCTTTCTCCATGAGAGCCTTGACAGTTCTCACAGTTCTTTCTGCCAACCCGTTGCTCTGTGGGTACATGGGGCTGCTTGTTATGTGTTCAAAGTCCCATGCTTTGGCGAAATTTCTGAATTCTTGTGAGCTGTAACAGGGTCCATTGTCACTTACTACAGTCTGTGGAATTCCAAATCTGGCGAATGTGGCTTTTAGTTTTTGAATAACCACTGATGACGTGAGGTTGGGGATTTTTTCCACATCGAAGTACCTGCTGTAGTAGTCTACGGTGACGATGTAGTCGTTGTTGTTCCATTTGAACAGGTCTGTCGCTACGGCTTGCCAAGGTTGGTCTGGTATCGGGTGAGAAACCATTGGTTCTTTTGGGAGTGAGCTTCTGTGCTCCAAACAGATGCTGCATGACCCAATTAGTGTCTCTATTTGTTTTCCCATACCTGGCCAAAACAATATATCTCTAGCTCTCTGTTTACATTTGTCCATTCCCAAATGTCCTGCATGTATACGTGACAACATTTCAGTTCTCAACACATTTGGAATAACAATTTTCTCCCCTTTTAGAAGAATACCATTAGCCTCTGAGAGCTCATGCCTAATGTTCCAGTATTCTGAAACAGCTTGTGGGCATTTCTTGGCTGATTCTGGCCAACCCTGCTGGATAATTCTCTTTAAGAGTATGAGTTGTTCATCTCTTGCTGTAGCGTCTCTGATTTCCATCATTTTGCGGTCGCTCACAGGTGCATTGTCCATCACAGTGTGCACTTGGAAGTCCATACCTTCGCTTAATGAAGGATTGTGGCGTGCAGTGGGTTTTCTGGATAACGTGTCTGCGACGGGTATATGCTTGCCTGGTTTGTGTACGATGATGATGTCGTACCTCTGTAGTTGTATGATTATTCGTTGAAGTCTTGGAGGAGCAGCTGCGAGGGGTTTTCGCATAATTGACTCCAGTGGTTTGTGGTTTGACTCAACGATTACCTGACGTCCGTACAGGTATTGTTGAAAACGTTTACAGCCAAAGAGTACTGCAAAGAGTTCTTTCTCGATCTGTGCATAGTTTACTTCAGTCTCGTTGAGGGTTTTAGATGCGTAGGCTACTGGTTTTTCGTCTTGTAGCAATACGGCGCCTAAACCGTACTTTGAAGCATCTACTTGCAGCTTTACTTCCTTTTTGTGGTCGAAATAGGTGAGCACTGGACCTGGTTCCGTTGTGAGTAGATCTTTCACACACTGGAAGGCGGCTTCTTGGTTTGTGTCCCATACGAACTCGTTCTTTTCTTTCAGGAGTTCTCGGAGCGGCGCAGTCACTTCTGACAGTCGTGGTGCAAACTTTGCGAGGTAGGTGACCATGCCCAGTATGGTTTCTAGTTCAGACTTGTTTTGAGGCGGTGGCATGTCTCTGATGGCCTCAATCTTGTTAGGGTCTGGACGAATACCATCACAGGTCAACGTGTGTCCAAAATAGTTGACTTCGGGTACACAAATTACGCTTTTGTCTTTGTTCAGTTTTATACCCTTTTGGCGGGTCCTCTCCAAAACTGAGTGTAGGTTTGCGTCGTGCTCTTGTTTAGTGCTTCCGTACACTAAAATGTCGTCCACGATGGTAGCCACGCCTGGCAGTCCCTCGTAGGCTTCATCCACTCTTCTCTGGAACTCATCTTGAGCTGAGATGATCCCAAATGGCAGTCTTTTGAAGCGATACCTGCCATAAATTGTGTTGAAAGTGGTCAACATCGATGATTCTTCGTTGAGTTTAATTGTCCAGTATCCTGACCTGGCGTCCAACACGCTGAAATACTTTGCTCCAGCCAGTTTTGGTGTTACGTCGTCCAAGGTCGGTAGTGGGTAGTGTGGTCTCTGGATCGCTTTGTTTAGTGGACGTGGATCCAGACAGACTCTCAGCTTTTTAGTCTTGGGCTTTTCTACGACGACGAGAGCGTTCACCCATTCAGTTGGTTCTGTGACTCTCTGTATGATGTCGTTTTTCTCCATTTCGTCCAGTTCAGCTTTTAGGCGGTCACGGAGTGCGAAAGGTATGTGTCGTGGAGGGCACACCACGGGGGATGCTGAGGGCTTTAGATGGATGTGGCATTCTCCTGGAAACAGACCAATCCTTTGAAACACGTCAGCAAATTCCTCATAAATGTCTGTGTTTTCTTTGAGTTGCACACCAACAGTGTGTATTAGTTTGACTATATTTAAGTCCAAACATGCTCTCATGCCCAGAACAGGAGGTGCGTTAGCACAGACTATGTCGAATTCCAGCCAAACAGACGTGTTTTTGTAGCTGCACGACAATCTGCACGAACCCTCTGTTTTTAGTGTTTGACCTCCATATGCTGGAGTTTACTGGTTGTGGGGTTTAGTGGCATACTACCAAACATTTGATGAAATGTTCCTGCTGGTATTTTGTTCGCTTGTGCCCCAGTGTCTACTTTGAAGCTGAGTTTTTGTCTTTTTTCTCCAACTTCCAACTCTGCATAGGCTTGTTCTTTGTTAGTATTTTCATGCTTTGTAGTGATTGTGTTGATAAACAGCTCCTCTTGTGGTTGTTCGTGGCTGTCTGCGACATGATGCACTCTTCTGGGTGCAAAGCTTTGTTTGCGCTGTGGTGTTTGCGTCCTGCACACGTTGGCGAAATGGTTAAATTTCTTGCATTTATTGCACTGGCGTCCTCTTGCGGGACATTCCTCTGCGCGGCTGTGTCCTCTCCCACATGCTCTGCACATATTTTTGCTTTGAGCGACGCCTTCGTTGCTGTGGCCTGTTGCTTTGCTACTGTGGTGCGTTAGCATGCTGCGGCTTTTGCTAACCACGTGCACGGACTGTGCTGGCATGCTAATTGCGGCGTTTGTCATAGTCTGTAGTTGCTGTCGTGATAACTCGAACGATCTGGCAACGTTGATCGCTTTTTCTAGCGTTAAATCTGGACCTTGACAAAGTAGCTTTTCACGGACTCTCGATGAATTAGTAGCAAACACAATTCTGTCCCTTATCATCTCGTCAGTGTTCGGAAAATTACAGTCTTTCGCCAACAGTCTAAGCTCTGTCACGAACTTATCGAAGCTTTCATTTTCTCCCTGAATCCTCTCGAAAAACTTGTAACGTGCGAAGATTGGATTAGCTTTCGGCGTGACGTGTGCCTCGAAATTATCAAAGTAGGTTTTCAGTACCTTTCTTTGGTCTGCGGTGAGGTCCCATGTGTTGAAGATGTCTCTACCTTTCTCTCCAATCCACAGGAGCAGGTAGCTGCATTTGTCTTCTTGAGGCTTGTTTTTGAGTGGCCCGGTGAACATCAGTTCGACGTGTTGTCGAAATCTTCTCCACGCGTCCGGTAAGTTCGTCGCGTCCCAGTCCATGTGCGGTATCGGTACACCTGAGTTGTCCATCTTCCGTCGTCAGGTCGATGGGCAAAACGTTCGGGATTCTTCTCGATTATCCACAAACTTCTGACACCATGTAAAAGATCAGCTGTCCATCTTTGATACAGCTGTCTTTAATGTGCACGATTACCGACAGGATCGAAGGATGGTAGAAGATTCAGTCTGGTTCACTGCGAGCTTTTATTCAACATGTCCGCCATTCATCTGGTCGGTACAACAACACAGTAACTAACGTAACGTTGAGTCAACTACGTAACTACGTCATCACGTACATTCTAACGTAAGCACGTATATGTACGTGACAGGATATTACATAGATGGTACCCTCTCCTCCATCATGGCTATAAAGATGGCTGATTTGGCAGCCATGGAACGAGGTGAGCCGCTTGGCCTTGTGGTGCGGACACAACAATCTCACTCTCAACGTGGAGAAGACAAAGGAGATTGTCGTGGACTTCAGGAAGAGTGATGCACAACATGCCCCTCTGACCATCAACAGCACCGCAGTGGAGAGAGTGGACAGCACCAAGTTCCTGGGAGTGCACGTCTCAAAGGACCTGTCCTGGAGCAGGAACACTGCAGCACTGGCGAAGAAGGCTCACCAGCGCCTCTACTTTCTCCGCAAGCTGAAAAGGGCTGGAGCTTCAACCTCCATCATGTGCACCTTCTACAGAGGTGCCATAGAAAGTGTCCTGACCAGCTGCATCACTGTGTGGTTTGGTGCATGCACTGCATCCTGCCGCAAGAGCCTCCAGCGCATCGTGAAAGCAGCTGAGAAGATCGTCGGCACCTCCTTGCCCTCACTGCAGGACTTACACAGCAAACGCCTCACTCGGAAAGCCCACCGCATGGCAGGTGATCCCACACACCCACTACACAGCCGCTTTAGACTGCTGCCATCAGGGAGGAGACTGAGGAGTCTCCAGGCTCGTACCAGCAGACTGAGAGACAGCTCTGTTCATCAGGCAGTCAGAATGCTAAACACTCTGCCTGCTCTGCCTCCCCTCCCATTTGAACTGCCTTAACACAAAAAACTTTCTCACACATTACCACTCAACACAAAGTTTTTAACACTGGACTCTGTGTCATCAAACGGGTTATTCACTAAACTCTCGGTCATGTGTTCATTCAGTTTGCACTACTTCTCATATTTGCACTAATGTTTGTATTACATTACTGCCTATAGTCATACTACTGTTTACATTCACTGTTTACATTTATTAATACTGTTTACATTTATTACTACTGCTTTACATTTATTACTACTGTTTACATTTACACTACTTTTATCTACACTACTGCAGATACATATACAGCATTCTCTGACTAGCCTTATCTAAGGATGCCAAATGTGCCTTATGTGCCTTACTTCATATGCCACTTTGCCTCTATACCAACATCAACTACCTCATACATATACTGTGTACATTAACTTATATGCTGCTGTGCCACTCTTTGCAAATGTCAACGCTAGAAACTTCAGTTTATTTTATAGATTTACGTTTTTATACTTTTCATACTACTATGCAAAAACTCAGGACAGTATTACACTTTTATTATTTCATTTTATGCTTATGTTCATTGGGTGTTTGGTGTTTCAGTGTTGGTGTAAATTTTCATACTTTTATACTATTATGAAAAAACTCAGGACAGTGTTACACTTTTTTACTATTTTATGCTTATGTGTATTAAATGTTTTAGTGTTTAGTGTTTAGATGGTTACTGTTGCACCGAGGGACTGAGAGAAACGCAATTTCAATCCTGTGTATGTCCTGTACATATTGCAGTTCTGACAATAAAGTTGACTTTGACTTTGATTTGGAGCCATGCTTCAAGTGGGAACCGTCATCTACAATCATCAAGGCCTCTAAGAAGGCCACAGGCCTGTACAATCAGTCACACAAAATATGAGACTTGAGGAATTCCAGCTGTTCCCAGCTTTTTGTGTGAACACACAGTTCAAAACACTTAAAATTCAATTGTTTACAACTCATCTGCTTACCATTTAGGCACTGTATTTATATGTTTTGTTGCTGTTTCGCTGTTGATATGTACATTTTCTGCTAAACCCACTGGAAAATGAAGAATGTCTCTAACTTTCCTCTTGTCATTTTTGACTAAACCTACATCATAAAATGCTCTTCATACAATGTACAGTAACAGTTAAAACACAGTCAAAAAGGTGGTAAATACTAACATTTATGGAGGACTTACTGACATTATTAGAAATAAAAGCAGAAATATATAAATAGACCATTAAATGAATATATGCACTTAAAGTTTAAAGTTTAGTTTAAAACAAAGCAAACAGGAAAACACCTGTGCTTTTGTTTTAAACTAAACCTTAAACTAAACTGAGGCAGCACAGACATCTGCATGTGGATTCTGCTTTATCCTGTCTGTTGACCAATAGGAGAAGAGCTGATCCAGGAAAGGTTTCCTTTTTTATTTAATTGGTGCATTTTAAGTTATTTATTGGTCTTTAGGTTTTAGTTATTTATTCGTCCATTAATATATTTCTTTCTACTTTTTATTTCTAATTATGTCAGTTTCGGTCCTCCATACATATTCAAATATGAAATAGTATTTCAATCTGACACAGATCTATGAAGTAGAGTGTAAGGAGTCATTTTCAGTCAATTTTTATTGTAGGATGTAGCCAACAGGATGAGGGCAGGTGAAGCTCACCAGCACAATCAAACCCTGTTGCCGCGCTGCCGCCGCCGCGGTACCGCACCCCCCCCACCACACACACACACACACACACACACACATACTTGTTTTTATTACCTCGTGGGGACCACTGACATACTCATGCCTGATGGGGTCCACCATTTCTGAATGGTTTAAAAATCTGATTTTAATTGATAAATTCATAAAAAGAAATTAGTAAAAAAATCATGACTTAAAACTTTGAAAACACTCCATTTTGATTTTTGACCTGACATTTTGCTTCCTCGTGGGGACCACCCATGTCAAAATTAGCACCATACGTAGCCAATGGAAAAAAACAACAACATTAAGCCATTTCAGAAACTCAGATTTAATCAAAAATTGTCCCAACAGTTGAAAACAGAATGAATATCATTTTAATCTGATCAAATAATGGATGCTGCCTTACAAAGCATTTTGATGTTTTAACTGAAAAGCAGTAAAACTGTTTCCCAAACATTTTTGGTAAAAACTAAAATACAGCAGTAGTCAAACAACCCCATACTTTGACTCTTCTGACTCAAATGAAAATAAATGCTGTCATTTATCAAACTTGCACTTTGACTTTTGTGGTTAAATAAAATAAAATAAAATGCAGTTTTCAAAACTGTTGTCAGGTGTTTGCATGTTATTTATACAACAAAAATATTGTTAAAAAGCACTAAGTTCTTCTTTAACTTGTTTGTTTTACTTCCTGTGTGGGGTGGTGAACATTTAGTTGGGTGTCAAAGTAACACTGAAATGTTTGTTACCATGTGGGTGTGTCCTCTGTGGCAGCCATCTTGTGTTTCAGCTAAAGAGGAAGCCCGTCTCAAACCCAGCTCTTATATAGGAAGTGAGCTGATGAGAGCAGGAGTTTGATTGGTGGAGAACTGAAAATCAAAATATTCAATTACAAGCATAATCTGAATAGTAAATTGTTCATTGTTTATTGTTCATTGTTCATCTGCATATTAAATGTTTGCTCAAATATTCCATTAACAATAATTGTTGTTTAGATTGTTTGTGATAATTAACTTTGTTGTCTTTTCCATTCTGGAAGGCTGAGATGACTGGCCAATCTGAATTGAAGGCGGGTCTGACTGGGTATATATATAGGAGTGGACTGCTAAGTGGGGAAGAGTCTCTGATTGAAGGCATGCCATGTTGGGAGCTGATGTTGTCTTTGATGCCTGAAAACATTAAACCAGACGTGTTTGTTGCACAGCAAAACCCAATTGATGTCTCCTCTTTTCCACACCACACCTCTCAGTATAACAAATATGCATATGTGCAAACACATATGCTATTCTTGTACTTACAAAATAATATAACTAGCATTAAAGTTACCCATAGAGAAAAATATGCCAACAGTCTAAAACATATAAAGCTTCCATGAACAATTATAATTGTTAAAATAAAACCAATAGTTTCACAAATACCTTGAGTCAATCTGCTGTTTTTGTTTTGATGTTGTTGGCCCTGTTAAAAGAAATACAATCAATTCCAGCTGCATCTTTTCTCTATAGTGCATCATGTTTTAGTACAAAGTGTTAATTACACTTTAAATGTAAACCTTTATTAATTTCCTGATGTATCTCAGTAATTCAGGTAAAATAAAATAAGACTGAGTAAGTTTTCTGGACAGATTCTTTAATGTAATGTTTCACCTCTTTTTCAAGAGACTTCTTCAGTTTAAGCAGTTCAGGTAAACTCAACCATATAAACAGTGCCTCCACATGGTGGGTAAACAAGTTAATGATGACAATCAAAACAGCTGGTTACATGCAGAAGTTGTCAGTCTTACGATTGGTCATTGTACACTGATAATCCCTTTTGTTGACAGAGGGCAGAGTAATGCTCACAATAAAAGCATTTTAAGTGTGGGACAACTGGAAACGGAGGCCTAAACCCCTGTTTAATGACAGTTTATGGCAAGCCATCCATCCATCCATCCATTTTCTTCCGCTTATCCGGGGTTGGGTCGCGAGGGTAGCAGCTTAAGTAGGGAGGCCCAGATTTCCCTCTCCCCAGCCACTTGGAGCAGCTCCTCTGGGGGAATCCCCAGGCGTTCCCAGGTTAGCCGAGAAACATAGTCCCTCCAGCGTGTCCTGGGTCTTCCTCTGGGTCTCCTCCCGGTGGGACATGCCCGGAACACCTCACCAGGGAGGCGTCCAGGAGGCATCCTAACCAGATGCCTGAGCCACCTCAACTGGCTCCTCTCGATGTGGAGAAGCAACGGCTCTACTCCGAGTCCCTCCCGGATGACTGAGCTTCTCACCTTATCTCTAAGGGAGAGTCCAGACACCCTGCGGAGAAAACTCATTTCAGCCGCTTGTATCCGAGATCTCGTTCTTCCGGTCACAACCCAAAGCTCATGACCATAGATTAGGGTGGGAACATAGGTCGATCGGTAAATTGAGAGCTTTGCCTTTCGACGCAGCTCTCTCTTCACCACGACAGACCGGTACAGCGTCCGCTTCATTGCGGATGCTGCACCTATCCGCCTATCGATCTCATGCTCCAGTTTTCCCTCACTCGTGAACAAGACCCCGAGATACTTAAACTCCTCCACTTGGGGCAGGACCTCCTCCCCGACCCGGAGAGGGCATGCTACCCTTTTCCGGCTCAAGACCATGGCCTCGGATTTGGAGGAACTGATCCTCATCCCGGCCGTATCACACTTGGCTGCAAACCACTCCAGCGAAAGCTGTAGATCACGATCTGATGAAGCCAATAGGACCATATCATCTGCAAAAAACAGAGAAGCGATTCTAAGGTCGCCAAAACGGATCTTGGTTGCGCCTAGAAATTCTGTCCGTAAAAGTTATGAACAGAATCAGTGACAAAGGGCAACCTTGGCAGAGTCCAACTCTCACTGGAAATGAGCCTGACTTTCTGCCGGTAATACGGACCAAAATCTGACATCGGTCGTACAGGGACCTAACAGCCCATATCAATGGGCCTGGTACCCCATACTCCCGGAGTATCCCCACAGAACCCCCCGAGGGACGCGGTCAAATGCTTTTTCTAAGTCCATAAAGCACATGTAAACTGGTTGGTTAAACTCCCACGCGCCCTCCAGGACCCTACTGAGGGTGTAGAGCTGGTCCAGTGTTCCACGACCAGCACGAAAACCACACTGCTCCTCATGAATCCGAGGTTCGACTATCCGACGGACCCTCCTCTCCAGAACCCCTGAATAGACCTTACCAGGGAGGCTTAAGAGTGTGATCCCCCTATAGTTGTAACACACCCTACGGTCCCCCTTTTTGAATAGGGGGACCACCACTCCAGTCTGCCAATCCAAGGGAACTGCCCCCGATGTCCACGCGATATTGCAGAGTCGCGTAAGCCAACACAACCCCACAACATCCAGAGCCTTAAGGAACTCAGGGCGAATCTCATCCACCCCCGGAGCCCTGCCGCCGCGGAGCTTTTTAACCACCTCGGAGCCCGACCCAAAGTCCCCAGGCTCCGCTTCCTCAGTGGAAGACGTGCCAGTAGGATTGAGGAGGTCTTCGAAGTATTCCGCCCACCGACTCACAACATCCTGAGTTGAGGTCAACAGCACGCCATCCCCACCATAAATGGTGTTGGTCGCGTACCGCTTTCCCCCCCTGAGATGCCGGATGGTGGACCAGAATCGCCTCGAAGCCGTACGGAAGTCATTCTTCATGGCCTCTCCAAACTCCTCCCATGCCCGAGTTTTTGCCTCAGAAACCACCTAAGCCGCATGCCGCTTGGACTGTCAGTACCTATCTGCTGCTTCTGGAGTGTTTAAGGGTCCCACAGGCCAAAAAGGCCCAATAGGACTCCTTTTTCAGCTTGATAGCATCCCTCACTGTCGGTGTCCACCACCGGGTTCGAGGGTTGCCACCACGACAGGCACCAACAACCTTGCGGCCACAACTCTGATAAGCTGCCTCAACTATAGAGGCGCAGAACATGGCCCACTCAGACTCAATGTCCCCCGCCTCCCTCGGAACGTGTTCAAAGCTTTCCCGAAGGTGGGAGTTAAAGCTCCGTCTTACGGGAGACTCTGCCAGACGTTCCCAGCAGACCCTCACAAACGTTTGGGTCTGCCAGGCCTGACCGGCATCCTCCTCCACCATCGGAGCCAACTCACCACCAGGTAGTGGTCAGTGGAAAGCTCCGCCCCTCTCTTCACCCGAGTGTCCAGGACATGCGGCCGTAGATCAGATGAGACGACAACAAAGTCGATCATCGAAATGCGACCTAGGGTGTCCTGGTGCCAAGAGCACATATGTACACCCTTATGCCTGAACATGATGTTCGTTATGAACAATCCATGACGAGCACAGCAGTCCAATAACAGAACACCACTAGGGTTCAGATCAGGGAGGCCATTCCTCCCAACCACACCCTTCCAGGTCTCACTGTCATTGCTCACGTGAGCGTTGAAGTCCCCCAGTAGAACAAGGGAGTCCCCAGGAGGCGCACTCTCCAATACCCCTCCAATGACTCCAAAAAGGGTAGGTAATCTGTGCTGCCGTTTGGCGCATATGCACAAACAATAGTCAGAGCCCGTCCCCCCACACGTTGGCGAAGGGAGGCTACCCTCTCGTTCACCGGGGTGAACCTCAACGTACAGGTACCAAGATGGGGGACAACAAGTATGCCCACTCCTGCTGGGCACCTCTCACTAGGGGCAACTCCAGAGTGGAAGAGTGTCCAACCCCTCTCAAGGAAACTGGTTCCAGAGCCAGAGCTATGTGTTGAGGTGAGTCCGACTATTTCTAGTTGGAACCTCTCAACCTCACACACTAGCTCAGGCTCCTTCCCCACCAGAGAGGTGACATTCCATGTCCCAATGGCCAACTTCTGTAGCCGAGGATCAGACCGCCAGGGTCCCCGCCCTCGGCCACCACCCATCCCACATTGCACCTGACCCCTTTGGCCCCTCCCATAGGTGGTGAGCCCATGAGAAGGGGGACCCACGTCTCCTCTTCGGGCTGTGCCTGGCCGAGCTCCATGGGTAAAAGCCCGACCACCAGGCGCTTGCCAACGTGCCCCACCTCCGGGCCTGGCTCCAGAGTGGGGCCCCGGTGACCTACGTCCGGGCGAGGGAACATTGATTCCATTAATTGAACTCATCATTGGGGTCTTTGGGTTGCACTTTGTCTGGTCCCTCACCTGGCAATGGCAAGCCATTTTAACATAAAATTTGATTCACAACACTTACATTCCAGTTACCTAAAATTGAATTATGACTAGTCATTTGTTTTTTAAGATATCTCTAATTATATTTTGACTAGTCAAAATACCTATTTGAGATATGTAATTTAACTTAATAATCAAACTTATATTTTAGATTCACTTTATCATAAGCTTTAACAGTATTATACTTCTGCTGTTGAACCATAAGGACCTTTCAAATACAAAAGAGCTTCTGAGCCAACTTAAATCTTAAAAGTTCACACATCTCCATCCAACCATCAATCGCCTTCTTGGCCTCCCTCTTTGGGGTAATGGTTAGGTTATTTAATTTTAGCTATTGTTTTTTAACGTCCTACAGTCTCTGAGACAAAAGAAATTTGAAGCCGAGTTTTTGAGAAAAAGTCTGTGAGATTGCTCTAAACATCTGTATACCTGCAAAATGAGGGAAAATATGTAAATTATGGACAATCTGTTCATGTAAGCAGTAGTCAGCACCCGTCATCCTCCAGACGCATGATGGAGCATGTCTGAGCTAGCCAATCAGTTTTGTTGACATTGATCAGCTGACTCATTTAATTACACCTTAACATTCATGAGATACTTTGCATTGACTGTTTGTGGTTGAGTGTGGGAATGTAGAAGGTAGAACCTGAGGCGGGACTTGTGTGCAAACTGAGGTGTAGCAGTGATAAAGGACAATTGCTTGAAGGTGTGCGTGCACACGGTTTTATAAATCTGAATTATTATTTTTATGGCATATGGCATATTGCAGTTCTGACAATAAAGTTGACTTTGACTTTGACTTTGATTTTCACCTTTTGGACGTATGTAGATATGGGTAATATGGCCTAAAATCAATATCACGATATATTGACCAGTTCACCTCGATAATGATAAATGCACAATAACTCTTACCACCCACCACCACATACACAATTACACAGTATAGTATAGTCATAACACTATACACTGTGTCCATGTTCTTAGTCAAAGTTCACAGTGTTCTCTAATGAAGCATTATACAAAAACTTTAACCTGAACCATTTGGACCAAAGGGGATTTGTAAGGAAGCGTGAGCTTTTCTGTAGTTTATATTTGTCATTTTAGTGTTTTCAATATATTTATGAAAAAAAAAAAACATTTTAGGCAAGACTTGAGTCAGATATAGTCATACAAATATTTAACCATCTCCATAACTTTTCAGTGCAATCAAATTATGTATTGTAATTTTATATCTAAAAAAATATATACCAAATGTGTATTTTGTACTGCACAAAATAACTTAAATACATTTTTTTTATTTCATCCATCCATCCATCCATTTTCTTCCGCTTATCCGGGGTCGGGTCGCGGGGGTAGCAGCCTAAGTAGGGAGGCCCAGACTTCCCTCTCCCCAGCCACTTGGAGCAGCTCCTCTGGGGGAATCCCAAGGCGTTCCCAGGCCAGCCGAGAAACATAGTCCCTCCAGCGTATCCTGGGTCTTCCTCTGGGTCTCCTCCCGGTGGGACATGCCCGGAACACCTCACCAGGGAGGCGTCCAGGAGGCATCCTAACCAGATGCCCGAGCCACCTCAACTGGCTCCTCTCGATGTGGAGAAGCAGCGGCTCTACTCCGAGTCCCTCCCGGATGACCGAGCTTCTCACCCTATCTCTAAGGGAGAGTCCAGCCACCCTGCGGAGAAAACTCATTTCAGCCGCTTGTATCCGAGATCTTTTATTTGTTAGACTGATTTCTCCATTAAAATAACTTTATTTCAAAATTATATTTTTTAGAGAGCTCATGTATTCATTTAATCATTTCTCTTACAGCGCCGCAAGAGCATGCAGCCAGTCTCAGCAGCTCTACTCGTACTCTGTGATTTTTCTGGTTTTCTTTAGTTTATTAGGAGTGCTGTGTGTTTATGTTGTCCTAATCTTTTGCACCAACTATGGAACTGACTTTTCTATGGACAGTTCTCTTTTTATTTTCCTTTTTTACGGCTTTTTCATCCAGAGAAGGCATGAGTGAGCATGCTCCCATTGTTCACACCCAGGACCAGTTGCTAGCATTAGGTAGCTCTGTGGTGCGTCCCCCTGCTGAACAACCCGATATCTCCCGTGACCTGAGGAAGAAGCGACGAGGGAGACGGGCGTGAATCGGATGTCACAACCAGGGCAGAAGGTAGAGACCTGTCATCCTATCCATTATTATAGGATATGTGAGGTCTCTTCATAACAAAGTGGACAAACTATCGGGGCTAACTAGACATCAAAGGAGCTACCGAGAGACCAGCCTCATCTGCCTGACGGAGACGTGGCTAACAGCGCTAACTCCAGATGCTCACATAAACTTGGTTCATCTTTCATTTACGCCGAGCTGACAGAATGAAGGAGAGAGTAAGAAGAGAGAAGGGGGTCTGGCTATGTTTGTGAATGATAGATGGTGTAACTCTGGACATTTAACCATCAAAGAATCACTCTGCAGTAAGGACATTCAACTGTTAGCTGTTAGCATGAGGCCTTACCAGCTCCCAAGGGAATTTTCAGACATGATTGTGATTTCTGTGTATGTCCCCTCTCTGCTAACGCTGCTGCAGCCTGTGATGTTCTCCATTCAATCACCAGTAGACTCCAAACACATCACTCACAGGCCGTTTTCCTGGTATCAAGAGAGTTTAATCATGTCTCCCTGTCCTCCACTCTTCCAACCTTCACCCAGTATGTCACCTGCCACACCATAGATAACAAAACACTGGATCTACTGTATGCCAACACAAAAAACACATACAGGTCATCACCTCTCCCTCCCTTGGGGGGCTCAGACCACAATCTGGTTCATCTCCAACCTGTCTATGAACCCCTCGTATGCAGTGAACCGGTTGTGACACGCAGAGTGAAGAGATGGTCTGAGGAGACTGAAGAGGTTCTGAGGGACTGCTTCAGCTCCGCTATGTGGGAAAAACTTTGTGCGTCTCATGGGGACGATGTTGACAGCATCACAGATTGTCATGGACTACATTAACTTCTGTGTGGAGAACACTGTACCCTACCAGGACAGTACGGTGTTTCTCCAACAACAAACCCTGGATCAACCCTGAAATAAAGGCTCTTCTCAAGGAGAAGAAGAGAGCCTTTAAATCAGGAAACAAGGAGGAGCTGAGAGCTGTGCAGAAGGAACTGAGGAGGAAGATCAGGGATGGAAAGAACACCTATAGAAAATATATGGAGGATCAACTGAGTCTGAAGACAATATCAGGCCACAAACCAAACCCAGAGGCTGTGGGGGACTTGGGATGGGTGAACGACCTGAACCAGCATTTTAACAAGTTTGATCATTCACCCACCCCTCCCCCAGCCCAGTCTCCTCTGCTGACACCACCCTCTCCACCCTCTGCTGGCTTCTCTTTTCAGGACTTCACACCTCACAGCTCCTGACCATCATCATCCCCACTCACTCCAGAGGACTCCATCTCACAGTCTTCCTCCTCCTCCTCTATCTTGTCCCTCTTAACACTCCAGGTGAGGAATGAGCTGAGGAAGATCAAGGTGCGGAAGGTTGCAGGTCCAGATGGTATCAGCTCCAGGCTCCTGAGGTGTTGCGTAGATCAGCTGTGTGGCATCATGGGATTCATGTTCAATCTGAGCCTGAAGCTAGAGAAGGTACCACAGCTATAAAAGACCTCCTGTGTGATAGCTGTGACCAAGACCAAACATCCGAAGGACCTCAGCAGCTGCAGGCCGGTGGCTCTGACATCACATCTGATGAAGACATTCGAGAGGCTGGTCCTCAATCATCGACGCCACCAGGTGAGGTCTTCATTGGATCCGTTGCAGTTTGCCTACCAGCCTGGCATCAGGGTGGATGATGTCATCATCTACCTCCAGCACCGAGCTCTGACCCACCTGGAGCAACCTGGAAGTACTGTGAGGATCATGTTCTTTCATT
This sequence comes from Garcialebias charrua, assembly GCA_038048925.1. Lineage (NCBI taxonomy): Eukaryota > Metazoa > Chordata > Actinopteri > Cyprinodontiformes > Rivulidae > Garcialebias > Garcialebias charrua. Next base: position 5,941 of record JBBPBX010021052.1, on the reverse strand, counting down.
TCTCCAGAACTTTCAACACCATCCAGCCAGGACTCCTGAGGGACAGGAGCTTTTGACCCCAAAAGCACAGAACGCAGTCAGGGTGATACGCTGATCAAGACCTGTGAGTTTCAGCCCTTTGCAACGTTCCTAAGTGCCTCAACCGGCCCTCCAACCTATAAAGGTCAAAAGGTCAGGCCAATATATAAATGCCCGTAATTCATAGAGGAAAGCAGCTAGGGACACAAAATTTTCAGAGTTACATAAGTACTCCGAGATGAAGACACCCTAAGAATTCGAAGTAGTTTGGTTGTTTCTGGAGGTAGTAATAAATATTTATATACTACGGCCTTCTGAGGCCTTAGTTACAGGTTGACGAGTGCATTTTGGCCCACAGCTTTGGATAGGAAGGTCGTACAAAGTCATCCAAGGTACTGTTGGAAAGATCTGCTCAAGGGCTACTCAGAGAGACCTGTCTCACCACTGTGCGTGCTTTCTGGGACCCGCAAAACCCCGAAATGTGGTTAAACTTGCGGGGCCTCCTGAGCGCGTGCACGTGCACGTACATGCACAAAATTCTGCATAACTCTTCCTTAGTACTGGCTCTATAACTGTACCAAGGTTGGAGTTGATGGCTTATTCCTAAAGGAAGATATGAATTTTTTTAATCGTTAAGGCTCGAATTTTGAATCAGCCCTTATCATAGAGAAAAAATGAGTGCAAATTTGGTCACAGCTTCGCGTAGGAAAGTCGTACAAAGTCATCCAAGGCATCGTTGGAAAGGTCTGCTCAAGGGCAATTCAGAGAGACCCCTCCCACGTCTGTGCGTGCTTCCTGAGACCCGTAAAATGCACAAAAGCGTTAAACTCGCGGGGCCTCCTGCGCACGTGCACGTGCACGTACGTGCACAAAATTCTGCATAACTCTTCCTTAGTATTGGCTCTATAACTGTACCACGTTTGGAGTTGATGGCTTATTCCTAAAGGAAGATATGAATTTATTTAATCGTTAAGGCTCGAATTTTGAATCAGCCCTTATCATAGAGAAAAAATGAGTGCAAATTTGGTCACAGCTTCGCGTAGGAAAGTCGTACAAAGTCATCCAAGGCATCGTTGGAAAGGTCTGCTCAAGGGCAATTCAGAGAGACCCCTCCCACGTCTGTGCGTGCTTCCTGAGACCCGTAAAACGCACAAAAGCGTTAAACTCGCGGGGCCTCCTGCGCACGTGCACGTGCACGTACGTGCACAAAATTCTGCATAACTCTTCCTTAGTATTGGCTCTATAACTGTACCAAGTTTTAAGAAAATATCTTTATCCTAACGGAAGTTATGATGTTTTTTTTACCAGTAGGCCTCAAATTTTTCATGAGGCGTTATTATAGAGAAAAAATGAGTGCAAATTTGGTCACAGCTTCGCGTAGGAAAGTCGTACAAAGTCATCCAAGGCATCGTTGGAAAGGTCTGCTCAAGGGCAATTCAGAGAGACCCCTCCCACGTCTGTGCGTGCTTCCTGAGACCCGTAAAACGCACAAAAGCGTTAAACTCGCGGGGCCTCCTGCGCACGTGCACGTGCACGTACGTGCACAAAATTCTGCATAACTCTTCCTTAGTATTGGCTCTATAACTGTACCAAGTTTTAAGAAAATATCTTTATCCTAACGGAAGTTATGATGTTTTTTTTACCAGTAGGCCTCAAATTTTTCATGAGGCGTTATTATAGAGAAAAAATGAGTGCAAATTTGGTCACAGCTTCGCGTAGGAAAGTCGTACAAAGTCATCCAAGGCATCGTTGGAAAGGTCTGCTCAAGGGCAATTCAGAGAGACCCCTCCCACGTCTGTGCGTGCTTCTTGAGACCCGTAAAACGCACAAAAGCGTTAAACTCGCGGGGCCTCCTGCGCACGTGCACGTGGACGTACGTGCACAAAATTCTCCATAACTCTTCCTTCGTACTTGCTCTACATGTGTACCGAGTTTGGAGTGGATGGCTTTTTCCTAAAGGGAGTTATGGATTTTTGAAACTTTTGAGGCCTTCTCTAGGAGTTGTGACAAGTGCCTTTCGCCTCACAGCTTCTCTTAGGAACCACCTACGAGAATGATCTTGATACGGACGTAAAGCTCTGATTAATATGAGTCCAACGAGCTCTCTCTCATTTCAGTACGTGCTTGCCATGACACTCGGCTTGCCGTAGAGTTGTCTTAATTCACGGCCTCCGTTGACTTAACATGTGTAATGTACGTGGTTACCGTGCACGCTGTGGTCAACGCACGGACACGAAACTGTGCACGCACCTTCAGGTGGTCATACTTAACATGCCCTGTGAATTTTAAGTAGTTAGCTTAATCCTGAAGAAAACTGAGTATAAGTCCTTATAGACTAGAAAATCCGGTTATTGCGAACGAGCTCCTTAAGGTCAGATCTCGGCTTCCGAGGCACGTAGAAAGACGCGGCAGACGCCAATGGATTTGTCTTGAGTCCACGAACAACATGTTCTGATTTTGTGCACGTACGTGCACGGACAACCTCGTTTAGGGGGTTAACGAGCGTCTCGTCGGACACCAGGGGACAATTGTCCACAAGTCCCCAGCCGTTGGGCGTAGAGACCCCAAAATCGCAGTGTGGGATGCTGGAGAGACCCCGAATAAGAATCTGGTGTCATTTTATACTCAGCGGTTTTAGAAAAAAATATTGTCCTGAAAACCCACCCAAAAGATCCTCTTAAGTACTTACGACCTACAAAGCACTTTGAATGAAAAATTGGGAGCCATTTTTTTTCTACTCGTTACAGCCTCACAATTTTTGGATATGTTGTTGCCGGGCCTCCGACGGACGTGTAGGCGTCAGCCCCGCTCAAATCGGACCACGTTTAGGGTGTTAAACTAAGCGGGGTTCACCCTAGTTTCGTCCAAAATACAAGTACCCAGAAATCCTAGGATGAAAGGTGTAGAGACACAAAAATTCTCGTGCTAGGTCCTGGCTTCAAGCCGACCACACCCTGCGAGTTTTGTCACTCTACGACTCTGTTTAGCATACGAACCAGAAACCCAATTTTTGTCAAAATTCAGGTACCCACAATTCATAGCGTGAATGGCCGAGTGACACCAAACTCACTGAGTGTGGTCAGGGGGTCCTGCTGATCAGGACCTGTGAGCTTGAGCCCTTTGCGAGGTTCCTAACCCTAACCCTAACCCTAACCCAGAAACACTTTTCCTGATTTTGCCGGTCCCCATAAGGACTATTACCATCCCCCACCTCTATGTGAGGGAGTCCAATGCAAGCAGTGAGTCAGCCATACAAAGGTTATGTGATTCTTATTAATTAGTTAATTTTGTTAACAAAGTATAAAAGAGTGTATTTATATATGTTACTAGCAATTCAGTCTTTCTACACATTTTTAATCATATGTAAGTCAAAAGTCAAAGTCAACTTTATTGTCAGATCTGCAATATGTACTGTACAGGACATACACAGGACCGAAATTGCGTTTCTCTCAGTCCCTCGGTGCAACAGTAAACATCTAAACATTGAAACACTGAAACATATAATAATAGACATAAGCATAAAATAGTAAAACTAACACTGTCCTGAGTTTTTTGCATAGTGGTATAAGAGTATGAAAATTTACACCAACTCTAAAACTAAAACATTAACATAATACTGTACTGTCCTGAGTTTTTGCATACTAGTATAAAAAAAGAGTATAAAAAGTATAACTAAAATAAACTAAAGGTTTCTAGCATTGACATTTGCCAAGTGGCAAAGCAGCGTATGAGTTAATGTACACAGTATATGTATGAGGTAGTAGTTGATGTTGTTATAGAGGCAAAAAGTGGCATATGCAGTAAGGCACATTGGGCATCCCTAAGTAAGACCGTTCAGAGCACACTGTATATGTATCAGCAGTGGTGTAGATATTAGAGTAGTGTAAATGTAAACAGTAGTAATTACATGTAAGCAGTAGTAAAAAAAGTAAACAGTATTAATAAATGTAAACAGAGAATGTAAACAGTATTATGATTATAGGCAGTGATGTAATACAAACATTAGTGCAAGTATGAGAAGTAGTGCAAACTGTATGAGCACATGACCGAGAGTTTAGTGAATAACCCGTTTGATGACACAGAGTCCAGTGTTAAAATCTTTGTGTTTTGTGGTAATGTGTGAGAAAGTTTTAGTGTTAAGGCAGTTCAAATGGGAGGGGGGGCAGAGCAGGCAGAGTGTTTAGCATCCTGACTGCCTGATGAACAGAGCTGTCTCTCAGTCTGCTGGTTCGAGCCTGGAGACTCCTCAGTCTCCTTCCTGATGGCAGCAGTCTGAAGCAGCTGTGTAGTGGGTGTGTGGGATCACCTGCCATGCGGTGGGCTTTCCGAGTGAGGCGTTTGCTGTGTAAGTCCTGCAGTGAGGGCAAGGAGGTGCCCACGATCTTCTCAGCTGCTCTCACAATGCGCTGGAGGCTCTTGCGGCAGGATGCAGTACATGCACCAAACCACACAGTGATGCAGCTGGTCAGGACACTTTCTATGGCACCTCTGTAGAAGGTGCTCATGATGTAATGGGTTCAACCCAGAAACACTTTTCCTGATTTTGCCGGTCCCCATAAGGACTATTACCATCCCCCACCTCTATGTGAGGGAGTCCAATGCAAGCAGTGAGTCAGCCATACAAAGGTTATGTGATTCTTATTAATTAGTTAATTTTGTTAACAAAGTATAAAAGAGTGTATTTATATATGTTACTAGCAATTCAGGCTTTCTACACATTTTTAATAATATGTAATGGGTTCAACCCAGAAACACTTTTCCTGATTTTTGCGGTCCCCATAAGGACTATTACCATCCCCCACCTCTATGTGAGAGAGCCCAATGCAAGCACTGAGTCAGCTATACAAAGGTTATATGATTCTTATTAATTAGTTAATTTTGTTAACAAAGTATAAAAGTGTGTATTTATATGTTACTAGCAATTCAGGCTTTCTACACATTTTTAATCATATGTAATGGGTTCAACCCAGAAACACTTTCCCTGATTTTTGCGGTCCCCATAAGGACTATTACAACCCCCCACCTCAAGCAGTGAGTCAGCCATACAAAGGTTATGTGATTCTTATTAATTAGTTAATTTAGTTGACAAAGTATAAAAGAGTGTATGTTTGAGTGTTTGAGTGGTTCAGATCTGGTTTTAAAGTGATCCACATTTACCATACCATACCATACCATTTTATTTATAAAGCACTTTAAACAGGAACAAGTCCACACAAAGTGCTGGACAAACACACACGCAACAGGCAACACAGACAATGAAGTACAACACGAAAAACATAAAAACATTGCAGATCATAAATAAAACGATCCAATACAAATCAGCTGGCATTGAAAGTGATGGAGTAGTAGTGAGTTTTTAACTGGGATTTGAAAACCGAGAGGGAGGGGGCTTGTTTGATGAGCAGCGGTAACTCGTTCCAGAGTCTTGGGCCTGCTACAGAGAAGGCCCTGTCACCCCTGCGCTTAAGGCGAGTTTCGGGAACTATTAAGAGTACCTGATCCTCTGACCTCAAAGCACGTGGAGGGACATATGAGTGTATCAGATCCGAGAGATAGGCGGGGGCGAGACTGTTCAGCGATTTGTAGACATACATGAGAATTTTGAATTGGATTCGAAGATGAACCGGTAGCCAGTGAAGGGAGGCCAAGACTGGTGTAATGTGCTCTCTTTTGCGTGTGCTGGTTAAAAATCGGGCAGCTGCGTTCTGAACCAGTTGTAATCGTGCAATGGTGGCTTGACTGACGCCAAGCAGAAGGGAATTGCAGTAATCCAGCCTAGATGTAATGAATGCGTGAATCACTGTCTCCAGGTTGTTTTTTGATAATATGGGCTTCAGCTTAGACAGACGCCTCAGCTGGAAAAAACAGGATTTGATAATCATGTTTATATGACTGTCATGACATTTACATAGATGTGGTGGTA